>QVXC01000382.1:0-32184 GCA_003501895.1 Phaeosphaeria sp. A1 3.1a
GTGGCTGCGATGGCCCTCATCGCGGCCGGGTTACAGCGCGATCTACACCATACAGAGGCAGCGCAGCTTGCCAAATCAGAGCGCCGTAAGCGGAAACGCCGTGCTCTTGAAGCTACTGGTGGGCCAATATACTCGCAAGACGCGCGACGGATGGTGGAGCGTCGCCAAATTGACGACGTTGCGCGCTTACAACAAGACCTCGCAGCGCGCGTATTTCGTGAGCTTCGAATAATTGCTAACAAATGGAAGCGTATCCGGCCCACTATACGAAGCCACGGCAAGCAGTACGTCAAGAGAGCAGCAACTGGCGTCACGATCTATCGCGACGTAAGCCGCTGGCAGTACAATCATAATGACCCAAAACTCAACACCATGCGACGCGATAAATACGTATATATACAGCAACAACTAAGCGATAAATACTCTACGCGAGAGCTTACTACTGAACAAACGCCTACCATACAGGTGGTTAATGAGGTGCGCCACCCAGTCTGCCCATACCAAGCGCTCTGCCAGCTACCTAAACCACCAGGTAACAGCCCAGACGACGACGCGATAGATGAGGAAGAAAACAGCCAAAACCAAAGCTTATTTGAGCGATCAGCTTCTCCTTGCCCAAAAATTGAGTCACAAGAACGACCGTTGCATGCAATAATCGCAGATGAGATGGGCAGCGATACGGGCAGCAGCGACTACGAGAGCGATTGCAGCGACGCCGCGTATAGTGGGTGCAGCCAAAACGACTGGGGTGCTACATGAGATGCAATTACAACTATTGGCAAACTTGCCTGTCCAAAAATAATAGACGTTTACACCAAAATTTGCGACCTCAGTAATTGATTATCATTGACGTGGGCATTATTGTTGGCGGGGGTGGGCCGTGCTTCGCACGGCCAATTTCGTCGAAATTCTGCAACAGCAGCCGTTGGGGCCGAGTAGTGTCGTTGGTGTTAATCTTGGGCGCGGGAGGGCTAATGTGCACGGGGCTTGGTCGAACGGGCCGTCTTGTACTGTGGACTTCTGGGGTTAGCGCGCGGCCGTTCGAGACGGGGACACCACCTTGCGACTTGCTCCCTTGTTTCGCAACCGTCTCTCGCTCTTGCAACCACGCTGATCTGCAGCCGTTGTGCCATTGCCTCCCTCGCGTGTCGCTGAAGCCACCATCGCCAAAGTCTCTGCCAGTATGCCTGGAGTTCGTACGTGTACCCAACCTTCACCCTTACCACTCCGCAGCACATTTACATGCACACGACTCTGGTAACAGGACGATGCTGACACGCTACCCGCCCAGCGCCGGACGCCATGGACCAGGTGAAGAAGGCCTTCAAAGGCCTCTTCCGCAAGAAGACCAAGAAAGAGGAGCCCAAGCAGGAAGCCGCCAAGCCGACTGCTACCACGGAGGCGCAGTCCAGCGCTGCTGGAGCTGCTGCGGCGCCCGCAAAGACGGAGACGGCTCCTCCTGCTCCCGCGCCAGCTACAGCGCCGGAGCCCGCAAAGAGCGATGCTGCGCCGAAGCCGACTGAGGGTGCCCCCGCGCCAGCACCGCCAGCACCAGTCGCTGCCCCAGCACCCGCTCACGGCGAGGCCAACAAGGACGAGATCGCAGCACTCGCCGAGGTGAAGAAGGCTACGCAGAGTAAGTCGACACCAGATGCTGCCTCCGCAGGGCTCCGACGACTGACACTCTCACACAGCTCCTGAGCCTGCAGGCGCAGCAGCACCCGTCCCCCCAACCGCCGCCTCTGCGCAGACACCCGCCACCAGCGCCCCAGCCGCCGAACCCGCGTTCACGCCCGCCGATGCCCCTACAGCGACCACGACGGCCGAGCCTGCTGCTCCCAAGCCCGAAGCTTTGGACATGCCCCAGATCCCCGCGTCGAAGCCAGCTGAAGGCATGAGTGCTACCAGCGGGCCGCTCAACGACGACCCCTTCAGCCCCGCGCAACCAAAGGAGGAGAAGCCCGCCGCGCCTATACCTACCCCTGCTGCCCCCGCAGCTGCCAGCGCTCCCCAGCCCACTGCCGCCGACAAGTAGAGCCATGGCGCTGCTCACGAGGCCATGGTGAGCTTGAAGACAGGGCTCACGGCGTTTCCTTGCTGCATTCTTGCTTTCAGCGCATTAATATTATACCCCACCTGTACAGTTTGGAGAGTGTTTCGGAGCGGGGTGTTCGTCTCTGCAAATTAAATGTGTTTTTCTGCCATGGCATTGTGCTTCTTGGAACCAGTAGCCAGCAATTGTGACATGAATTGTATCTTAAAATGCACGTCGCGTCGCTAGCGCGGGCACTTTACTATGGATCATACTTCGTAGCCCCACCACACGCCCAACCAGAGAAACATCAACACAGCGTATATAAACCTGCCGCCCTTGCCCACCCTTTGCCAGCAAATTCCTCGGATACAACCTGCTACAAGCACGACTGCGGAAGAAGTCACCTCTTGCCTTCGCAACCACACCACAACACGCCAACCACGACGTCATCGGCCTCGACGACGAAATGCCTCCCAAGGGTGGCTTTGCCCGCACACGCAACGTCGACTACGACGATGACGATGCATACGACGACGACTACTATGAAGAAGAGGAGACCGGTGGCGGCATGACTGAGGACGACAAGGAGCAGATGCGCACAGGCACGATACGCGTTCGAGAAGCGCTGGGCGAGTTTGAGGCTGGCATCAGCGACGCGCAAATACAGGAAGCCCTGTGGCACTACTACTACGATGTAGGAAAGAGCGTCGGCTACCTCAAAAACAAGCTCGGCGGCACGCAGACGCCCAAGCCAACGCCCAAGAAGGAGAAGCCACCGTCCAAGTTTGAGCAGGCCGCGAGCGTAGCTGGACAAAATGCACCCACCACTGCCGGTAAGTACACTCACACGTACAACAGTTATGTGCACGAGCCCGCCCGCCCCGTCACCCTGAGCCTCCCGCCGCACACGATGCCAACGTACGATGCAGATGACTTCTTCTGGGATGTGCCCTGGGGCAATGTGCCGCTCCACCGGCAGGGCCACATCACTGTCGACTCTCCCTGTGCCAGAAGAGGGCTCCTTGGTGGATCTTCGAAGCTAGCAGCGCTCGCGGCCAAACGCCGGAAAGAACGAGAGGCTGGACAAGCTGCGGCGTCAAACACAACCGGCGACACAGATGCAGCCGTTGCCATGCTAGACCAGCTCTCGGTCTCTGGTGGCACAGCGCCCAGCACTCAAGGCGCAGACGCTGCAAAACCTCGCTATCCCGTGCGCAGACGCTCGCCCTCTCCTCAGCCACAAGCACCATCTGAAGAGCCAGAAAAGGAGCCTGAAGCACCTCGTCCAGCTATCGTTGTGGAGCACCCGGCCCAACGTGCACCTGCATCCATGTTCGCCTCTGTTTTGTGCGGCCCGCCAAGGAGTTACGTACCGGTGATCGAGACATTCCCAGTACCGTATGCCAGTCTCAAGGGCTACACGGACACCAGCGGCTTCGACACACCAAGCCCAGACGACATTGTGCGAGCAGCTCAGGCGAAAGGCGCGGGCGGCGGGCGGCGTTGATTCGACGTGGCTATACATTGCAGTACATTTCTAAGAGATATAGGAACTACCCCAAAGAAGAAAAAGCCTGCCACCAACGGCGAAAAGCTAGCCGACTCGGTTGGCAGTCTGCACATCGAAGAATCCCGCGTCAGAAGCAAGAACCTGGATGTTGTTAACGAGTTTGAAAAGAGCACTCCCAAGAGGATAGCCAACTTCGTTGTTGTTGGTGAGTTGATTTGATAGACTTCCCCACACCAGCAGACTGCAAAACGGCCAGCGCTAACATTGCACAGGACATGTCGATCACGGCAAAAGCACACTTATGGGCCGTCTACTCTATGATCTCAAAGTGATAGATCAGCGTTCAATCGACAAGCTACGCAAAGAAGCCGAGACAATCGGCAAATCATCTTTCGCTCTTGCCTGGGTCATGGACGAAACCAGCGAAGAGCGGAGTCGAGGTGTCACGGTGGACATAGCAACCAACTACTTCGACACGGACAAGACGAGCTTTACCATTCTAGACGCGCCCGGGCACAAGGACTTCATACCGAACATGATATCTGGATCGTCGCAGGCAGACTTCCCTGTCCTGGTTATCGACGCAAGTACGAACAGTTTCGAAGCAGGCCTAAAAGGTCAGACCAAAGAGCATATCCTCATTGCTCGTAGCATGGGTATGCAGCATATTATCGTTGCAGTGAACAAGATGGATACCATTTCATGGTCGCAGTCTCGTTTCGACGAGATCAAGAAGCGAATGACTGCCTTTTTGACCGAGGCCAGCTTCCTAGATAAGCGCATTACCTTCGTCCCGTTGGCTGGTTTGACGGGAGAAAACGTTGTAAAGCGCGTTGACAACACGGCAGCAGATTGGTACACTGGTGAGACCCTACTCGAAGCTCTCGAGCGCGTTGAGATACCACAACGGAATCTACAAAAGGCGTTGCGTCTCTCCGTAGCAGACGTGTTCAGAGGCGACATGCGATCGCCACTCAGCATAGCTGGCCGACTTGAGGCTGGTACTGTCCAAGTTGGCGATGTCATCCTCACCCTGCCCGCCAACGAAACAGCCACCATCAAAGCTATCGAAGTCAGAGATGAGCCAGTGGACTGGGCAGTGGCAGGACAAATGCCGACTCTGCACCTTACAGACATCGACCCAGTGCACATACGGAAAGGAGACATGGTTTGCCCACCAAAGTCACCAGTCAAGCTCGTCAAAGCCTTTTCGTCAAAGCTTCTCGCTTTCGAGCCTGTACTACCATGTGCAGTTGAAGTGTTCAGGTCAACACTCAACAGTCCCGGCGAGATCAGGTCGCTGAGCGCGACGATCAATAAGTTTACCGGAGGGGTAGTCAAGAAACGACCGAGGATGATCAAGGCTGGAGAGGTGGCAAGGATTGTGGTGAGTTTGGAGAGAGAATTACCCATTGAAGAGGGCATGAGAGTAGTGGTTCGCGAGAGGGGTCGTACAATTGGAGCCGGGCTCATGGAGAATGTAGCATAATGGAATGGCGGAACAAAGAGGTCGCTGTCGAGGCTACATAGTTGGGATTGATCACTCGATAGACATATGCAAAAAGGAGTTGTAGCTCAGCAAAAGCTCCATGCATGATGTTATGCGGAACATTGTCCTTCTCGTATCTAATCAGGTTATGGACGCTACATTCCTGCCCCTCCTGGAGGCTTTGTACCCGCATCCCCTCGTGACCATGGTGCCATGGTACCGCCTCTCACTCCAGGCGGAGGAGGTGCAGGCGTTCTGCTTGCCCAGGGCGCCCTGGTGGGCTGATTAGGTCCGTTGGGAACAGTGGGACCGGCTGCCGTCTGTGCAGCCCCCGAAGGCCTGGCCCACGGAGCTGCTGTCGCCGCAGAATCCTGGTCCGCAAGAGGGTTGCGCAACGGAGTTTGGAAGCGCTGCGGTGACGCACGAGATGTCGACGTGTCCGAAGCAGCAGATGGGCTGCGTAGCTGCGGCTGGGGCCGAGGTGAAGAGTATGCCGAGGTCGATGATGTTGATGAAGGTATAGTTGAGGCTTTGGGTTGGCTAGACGTGTGGACACTTGCCTGTATGGTCTTTGCGCTGGGGTCTTTTTCCCAGGCGAAGAGGGAACCAAAGGGGAAGTGTTGCACGACGGGAAACTTGGAGAGGACTTCTGCGTTGTACATTTTGATCATGCCCTTCGATAGAGTCAGTGCTCATCGTTCACTTGTACCAATACGACAGAATATTTGATGGTCATACCTTGTTGATCTTTGCCCAGCCAGCCTTGACACCGGAGATGTCGTAGAGAATGGGACTGTGTTCCCAGAACGGACCTTTCTTGACGTCATATATGAAGCCAATTGCACTAAAATACATGTTGCGTGTTCTTTCACGCTGGACCGCAGGGGCTTTGGCAACATCTGCAGGGTCAGGCGCATCTGGTAATGACCCTTCTGTCACAACGTCTGCTGGACTGGTAATAGCGGGTGAGAGCTGGGCGCTCCCGAGAATGTAAGGTAAAAATGCGTGATCATCGAGGCCCCAGACACCATGCGAGCCAGCAGGCTCCAGTGTGTATGTCAAGATGAGGCGACGCACCAGGACAAGGTATGGCTCGATGATGCCAAGAACAATAGCCCTTTCTACTTCTCCATCCTGGGAGCTGGGAAAGGCGCCCAGTTTCCAAAGCGAGCCCAAGAAAGCGAGGAAGCTGAGCTCGTGGCCTGTTCCATAGTCGAGCCTTTGCGAGCTCCCAAAACTGCCAACGAGATAGGCTTCGAGTTCGACTCTGGCAGGATGGTCGGAGGTAGTGCGAAACTGCAACACTGACTCGGGCAGATGCTGGTCAAGAAAATTCGCAACACGGTCGTGAACCAGCTGGTACCATGTACGGAAGCTGGCATTGCCAAATCGGCGAGGACCGGGATCTGGTGGTGCTTCCTGCATCATGGACGCCAGGGTTTCGAGAAGCTTGGCGATGTGCTCGACCACAGAAGGGAGGGGTACCTGGGGGTCGTTGAGAGTGCATCTCTTGACGGAAACCTCGCCTGTAGTCTCGTCCTTTGCTTTCCTGGGTATCATGGCCGTATTGAGCTGGAATATGAAGGTCATGATGTCGGTATAGGCCTTGCTGGCAAGAAAAAAAGCGACGTCTTCGCCATCGTTGATGCGCTTAGCGGGGACTGCGAAACTGCAGCCCTGCGCCGAGTCCAGCACCTGCAGCGTTGGAGCAGGTGGAGATGAAGTGTGCTGAGATGCCATGGTAGACTGGTGGTGTCCGTCCTGTGTCGAATGCAGCTAGTGCGGGCGCCGAGCATGTGACCTCGCGTGGTGCTTGTGTCGTTGGAGAACGCGGCCGGCGGTTGCTGGAGCAGTTAGCTAGCCGCCAAACCCCATCATCGTCGCTCGACCCACCCGTACCCCACCGCGCCAATTCACTTCTGTCAACGACAACGGACATCGTCGACGACGCCGGGGGCGAGGGCGATATGGCGCGTCTCACTCAGCCGCCACATGGACATGGTCGGTATACGTGATGTGCGAGGGCTGTGGAAGACCCCGTCAAGCTAATTCGTGATATCATAACAGAAGCTGCACAACAACGCACCCCGAGTCCACCGCTCGCGTCTGATGCCGCGACAGAGCGAGTCCCACTGTCTCCCGCGGTATTGGGCGCAAATCTGCTCAATGCTGCGCGTGTAGATTACCGTCACAGTAGTCCTGTACGCATGGCACGCAAACAACACCAAGGCAGGCTCAGCCATGTCGGTGCCCACACAGAGCCCCGCCGCATGGACCTGGCAAGACCGCGCGAGAGCGTGTGGGATCTACCAGAGAGTCCTGAAGTAAGGTCCTTCAAGCTGCCCGAGAGAGTCAACCACGCCCCGCTCAAGAAACGAAAGGCGCCAAATGCAGCGCCCGTACCCTTAGCGTTGTCATCTCCACCTCAAGCCGATCCGCAGTCTGATCACCAAAGCGAGGTGCAGATTGTGAAGCACCTTTCTAATGGAGCGCTGCGATGCGCTGCGACATCGTACCGCTGCGACAAGGCGGCCGGTCCTAGGCATGATCAGTGCCATAACGCTGGAACACACAATACTCCTCAGGGATCTCGTTGCACTCTACACGCACGAAAGCCTGGTCCCGTTCGCTGCGAACATATGATTCACAATAATCATGGCTCAGCGCAATGCACTGCTGCGGGTGTCAATGCCACCACCAGATGTGCGAAGCACATGAAGACCCTCGATTCCGGCCAAAGTACGGGAAAGCGGAAGCCAAGAACCAGAGATGCTGGAGCCGATGAGAAGCCCGAGTCCCCAAAGAGGACGAAAAAGAACACCGTCCCAAAGTCACCAGCGAAAGCGCCTCGTTCTTCGGTGGATGACGATCTCGTTGATTCGATTGAAGACACAGCGGCGTCACAATTGAATGAAAGCAGTCGCGCTCAACCGCAGTCTGCGCATCCGAATGGCAAATTAAAAGCCGTGGGTCAGACTGGATCGCTGACCGCAAGCAAGTCGACCAAGACCAGAAATTACTCAGGGCAGGACGAGCATGAAGATGAAGGTCACGATGACGACGACGACATCGGTGAACTTCGAGGACGCGATGCAGCGGTCAACGACGCCTCGGAGGAAGACACGAACACCTATGGACCTTTCAAACGTGTTTTCGAATTCCTTGATCTTGAAAGACGGCCTGGTCGTTGTCAGACGCGACTGTGCCTGGACATCAAGTCTGCATGCGATAGGATGAGGACTCGGCTGTCGTATGGCAGTCCAACTTTGGAAGATGCAGCCGAGAATCTGCGAGAAATCCAGAATCTTCTCCTCGGAACATGCAGAGTTGATGAAGAAAATCGGCGCGCAGTTAAGGGAGATATGTATGGTCATGTCTTCCGATCATTGACCAGGCTTTTGCGTTCTCTCTACAGCCATCTGGATGCGGAACTCGACGACATAATGGCATCATCGGAATGTACGCGGATGCTGTCTCACTTAGTCCGCGACATACTTGCCACGAAGGGCTGGATAGCGGATTGGAAGATCCGCTGGAACAGTGACAGGATGATCAAAGATGTTGACTCATTCCTGATAGCACCACTTCGTGACGTAGAGACCTTTCTCAACAAGCATCTACGGAAACTGGAAAAAGAAGTCCAGGACCGTAGAGCTTTGCTCGACCTCAAAAACCAACATGACGAAGAGGATGAGGCGGAGAGAGTACGCTTACAAGAGGCACGAAACAAACGATATGATCATTGGCTCCAATTACACATCACTCGAATGGACGTCGAGCCCGATCCTTTCCGACGGCGTACTGTTTTATGGGTTACTAAGCTAGAGGAACTCGAAGAAATGGATGCGAACGGGGTCATGTTCGAGCGGCTGCCCGTCTTCAAAAATCGCAGGACACCTCCACTTCGCAAGACACCTTCTGCGATGGACGCAACCCCGTGGTCTACTGCACAAGAAACGGCAATAATCGATGGGATGCAAGACTTTGCAGGTCAGTTTGTTCACGCCTTGCAAGGATCGCATATGCTGACTGTTCACGTAGGGCCAAATGTCTTCCATGACATTTTCAGGAAGTACTGCCGGCCAGGGGGGCTCTTACGCGACTTCAGTGTACGCGACATTGTTACCAAGGCTGAGTGGATACGCTCCCTGTATACGAAGCATTACCAGGAGAAAGGGGGCGACGCACCGAACTGGATGCAGCAGAATCCTACGTTCTTCTAGCACATCATCGGTCGTTGAATGGCCATGACTAGAGTCACGACGAATAAAATAAAAGGGTATCGAGTGTCTTCCGCCTGACATTCTTAGATCTGGTAGTGATCGTTTTGCAATGTGTTTCTTGGCGCAAATCGTTCACCGGCTCTGGCGCAATGTTGCGCTCGGCTTATTTGACGAGTGACTCCCTCAAATTACTCGACTTTTAGAACCAAGATAAGCAAGCGCAGTGTCAGAAAAGGCCAACGTCCGAGAAGCTTCGCCGCCATTTGCTCCATAACTTGCTGGAGCGACCACTGATAATTTTGACGGCCATGCCGCTGATCCTCTCGTGAGCATTCCCCCAAGAGACGCAAACTACATCCGACATTGCTGATATGCTTATCTACAGTGGTGCCGACATAAATCATCTAGAGTACCTCGACAAGTTTGTTACGTCTCATCTACGGGCCTTTCCATACTTATTAAGAATCAGCCCACGTTCCCTCCCGTGCGTATAGCGGGCCATGTACGCTCGCAATCTAGCACTGGGCGCGGTGGGAACACGAGTACCAGACGGAGAAATGAGCAATGTCTGCAGCAACCTACCTCTAGTCTGACTTACCCTCAGTCGTCGACAGATAATCAATGAGTCGGCAAGAAGGCCCATATGCTCAGGGTGCACGCGCGTGATGGAACCAGAACCACGCGCTGCTGCATTTGCGCTATGTCATAGAGGTTGTTCCGAGAACCAAGAACGAGACCGACTGCTTTGGCCTGGTGCGCATTAATATGGCATGCGAGTCGATCCTGGAAAAGATGCTCGCCGAGCCAGATCTGAACGACGTTCGGTACGCGCGTGAAGTGTGTGGTTTTTTCTTATCTTTGCAGAGCTTGTGTGATCTGGGAGAAGAAGAGGGCAAGGACCTTGCTGTATTGCCAATAGAGTCGTTACTCGAAAAGGCGGCTGTGGCGCGTCAGCTTCCTGCTATCGCGATTTTGATTGATATGATCGATGCGCCCGGCACACCTCATTGCCTCGGGGTGGTTAGAAACATGATATTGATGATATACGCTTAGCCTCATGGACTGGCTATCACTGGGTATATCTTCTCTCCCACGGCTCTTTCGCCCTTCCTCCAAACTGATCCGGCCTCGGTCCCCAACCACCCGTCCCCATGTCCTCCCTCTCCTCCCTACAATCCACACACACGCACTCCGGTCTCTTCTTTACCCACCCCTCGGGCAACAACTGCTCCAAGTCATCTTCAGGCTTGATCTTGTTCACATGTCGTTGTTGAAGTACCCGCACTACCCTCACAAGGTACCCCTCTGCATCACTTTCCCCGCTTCCAATGACCCACTCATGAAGCAACCACAAGCCCGTCGAGTTTCGAGGCTGCACGACGCCGAATTCCCATTTCGAAATACCAATGGAGTGGAATATGCCAACGAGGTTACGCATCATATTCTCTACCTGCCCATCGCAAGATTCGTTACCTGGGTGGAGTCGGTAGCTGTGTCCGACGAATCTCATCTCTTTCAAGCGCATGTTCGTCTTCCGCATTAGATTGGCGAGGTACTCCTGGTTCAGACGCGTATCTGTGCCTTCGTACCGATACGGGACCTCAAAATTGGCTAGGTTTTCAACATATAGGTGCATGACAGTGACTTTGCTCGTGTCCAGTCGGAAAGAGGTGTTGGTCCAATGCTCTAAATCTCTATTGTTCATGCCGTAGCCGTTGAAATACCACTCCGCATTGAGCATGAAAATCTCTAGGCCCTCGGTCATGAACTTTTGGCAAATATATAGCCATTCTGGATATTGTGACGCGAGAGGAAAGGCTTTGCGGTTTGGACCTTGGATGTTGGACCTGTGGCGGTAGCGGAGGTAGCGGAGGTAGAGGAGATTCTTTGCATAGTAGTGGGGCATCGGTGGGAGGATCCTTCTTTCAGGGGCGACATCTTCGGCGGCGTCGTAGGACGAGAAGCGTTGGATCAAATATGGGGTGTCCAGAAAGAGAAAGTGGTACATGAGGTCACGTAGTTCGCGGGGAAGGCGGCCTAGAGGGGAGGAGAGTTGCGACAATGCACTTGTGGTGGAGGCTCTAGACGTAGGCATGGCTGGAGGCAGCTATTCCGATGTTTCAAGATTGGGTGCGGGAAGGAAGATGTCTGTGAAGGTTTTCAATGTGTGTCGAATCAGGCAGCTGTAGAGGTTGTTGCCTAGTCCTGGTAAGAGCTTTAATGGGCTAACGAGGAACAACCACTCGATGTACACGACCGTAGCAATTAAGCTTAATAGTTCGAACCTCATCAAGACATAGCCAAAGTGATTAGTGGAGCCGAAAGTGATGTGGATCGGATCAGTCATGAGGCGTGAAGTTCGGACTCGGGTCGAAGAAGTTAGGCCAGTCTACGAAACGCCTACCCCCGCAGCACAACCACGGTACTTAGCAAGTCACGACTAGACAGACAAAAGCTGGAAGCTAGAAGCAGGAACTGAGAAGGATGGCTAATGCGATGTATAATCTATTCACACGATAAAGCCAACCATCTTACAAGGAGACTATCGCGTGATGGCGCATGCGAGCGAAAGTGACAAGGGATGTCTCCGATGTCGACAAGTTGTCGTGCTTAGATATTCAAGATAGTTGAGCAAAACAGATGACTTCCTATCGTCCTACAACTAGTTCTGCAGGATCTGAGTAAGAAATAAAAGAGACTTGTCGTTTGTTCAAGCACCCTTGTAATTTCGCTCGTATCTTCTCGGGTAACTTATGCGGTAAGCCACCTACGCTATATTGCATGTTTCCAGTACTACTCTTCCTCATCGTTGCTTTGACCACGAGGTCTACTGAACTAGAATGACGAGATCCAAGGTCCCACCGCATATACAAAGGCGTTCTGCAAACAAAATACTGAAGAGCAGCATGGCCGATGCACCAACATACGCCTCAAGCTTGAATCCAAACCATCACAACACAACACAAGCAACCATAGTAATATCATCGCGCAGTTTGGATGCACCTTGCGCGGCGTAACCAACGGGCGTCGCGCCTCATTCCTCAACCTAAACAGTACTTAGTACAACATGCACTTCTTCTCGGCCCGCGTCCGACGCCTACCATAGCCACAGCAAGTAAGTACAAGGTATGACTAGCCTAGTTTCTTGTAGTCTACCAAACTTCGGCATGGCAGTCCCGTGGGCGAACATGTCAGAAAGAGTCTCGAAGCAACCTATGGAGAAAATGACTGCTAGTTCCCGGTATTGGGTGTGGTGATCGCAATTTCGAAAAACTGGGTGGACAAGCAAGCGAGTCAGAGCGTGTAGCTATCATGCGCCAATGGATGGTATGAGTCAGACTGTAAAACAACATAATTTGGAAAATCGAGTGAACCACGATGCACATTGAAGGTACAAGGAGTATATTTGAGAATGTCTTTATTTTTTATGTTTGATTTGCGCATAGCGCAAGGTCTCTCTCTTTCACAACTCTCCAAAAGTAAACACTAAATCCACGTCGCCAAAGGCTCGCCGCAAAAAAAGTAAAAAAGGGGGTATCTCCAAACTCCAGCTCCACCAGAGAAAGATGCAGGTGTCGTGATGCTGCGAAGAGGATAGATGTGTCGAAGCCAGGAAGGGCAGTAACCTGCATCAAGCAAGGTTTAATCATGTCCAGCGCCCAATCTTACTTCTCCACGGATAGCAATGCCATGTTGAAACAAAGCAGCGTCCGTTGCGCGCGTCCATCAATCCGACCAAGGGCAGGGGGTATAAAGATAGGCCAGCAGTCAAAACGACTGTGCGCCAAAAGCGAAAACAAGAAGAAAACCCAAGAGATGCAGACCACAAGAGCCAATTCGTTCCGTCGTGTCAAACAAGGACAAGGAATTATGTTATGTGATTACAGTAGTTGGGTAAAGACAGTAAAAGCTCGAACACATTCAAGTATTCAGAGAAGAAGGAAGGGGGTATGATGCGACATGAAGGGACATCGTCGTGAGTGATACGTGAAAGAAGAACGCAGAGAGGGCAGCAGTTGCCTAGGCCATTGCGCATTGAATCAAAGGACAAAGCACCAGTCCATGATGCTGGCTTCGGAACGCGAGACTCGGTGCGCGTCTCACAGCACGAGGTAGCCAACGCCGGCAACGAGGGCAGCGACGTACGCGTTGACGGTAAGTGCAGAGGCGGCGCCGGTGAAGGCGGGGCTCGAGGGCTTGACAGACGAGGGAGCGCCAGTGGTGCCGTTGGGCTTGAGGCTGCCGGTGGGGTAGGCGGTCATGTGGCTGGCGGGGATGGTCGAGGTCATGTTTGCGACACTGCCGGTAGGAGAGCCAGACATGGTGACGGTGTTGACGCGATAGACGGTCGAGGTGATGTAGACGGTAGCATCATAGACCTCGGTGTCGGCCGACTGGGCGAAGGCGCACGCGAGGAGCGCGAAGAGGAAGACGACGACTTGCTGGAAGGAGCGCATCTTGGTGGTGTTGTTGTGGTTGGTGGTTTGTTGTTGTCGGAAGGTGCGACCGAGCGTTTGTTGTTATGGTGCTGTTGCGCAGGCGCGAAGTGCAAGACTGTGGATGAATTGAGATGTTGCGACGGCACAATGAATGTCTGAGACAGGTCTCTGGTTTCGTGTGGGGAGTGGCTGTATGCGACGGGCGCGGAGTTTATGCGAGTGCAGTGATGGGGCGTTGGCCAAGTGAAGGTGTTTGAAAGCTGGCAATGAACGTGATGAGCAAGGCTCTGCCTGAGGGCGTGTTTGGTGCTTAAAGAGCGTGAAGGGCGGAGGACGTGCGAGCGTTTTGAAGGGGAAACAACGGGGGCGGTGGGTCGTTCCTGTCTTATGAGGCGCAATTTCCCACAATTTCGGCGGTAAGAGGCGCTAGCCCGCTTGGGGCCGCGCTACGGCGCCAAGGTGCGGCGGGAGACATGCAGGAACAGCAGCGCAAATCTCTGCGTGCCTTGGACGCTCCCGGGCCCACTGCCGTGGTCAACAGCCCTGGATCCTGATCTCGCATCCCAACGGCTCGCTGGAGCAGCCATCACGAGCTGTGAGGTGAGGTCATGATTGCACCGGCGCACGCAGCGAGTGCCCGGGACAGCCTGGGGGAAGCACTGCGCTCGGCCCCAGACGGCGACAAACACACCTCACACCAAAGCTGTTGCACCATGACAGCCCGCGCTCAGACGCCTGTGAAACAGGCACCGCGGTTGCAAGGCAGCGCTTTCGGTGCCCGGCGGCCTGCTGCGTGGGCTGGCCAAAACGTGACTGGAGCCAGCAGTGCCGTAGCATCGCACGCTGTATCCGTGGCACTGCTCGTCTGTCGCCGCCATCGCACTGCATGTCTCGCCAACCAGTCGCCGCGAAAAACTCTGTCTCGGACCCACGGCCATGCAGCAACGTGCTTGTGCGAAAAGCGGCGCGGGAATCTGACTGGGCGCGGCGGCCTGACAACTGTCTAACTTTGGCTCGATGCAACTGTGCCGACCATGCCAACACTCGTTGTTGCTGCAAGGGCACTCAGATTCTGTAAAGACTTTTCCGCGCAGTGGAGTTTGCTCAAGTGACTGCATGCCAACAGCTTCGTGTGCTCCAGTGACATGCGTTCGCTTCTTCCCTCACGCGCGGTAGCACGCGAGCATGCACAAACAGCAGCACACGGCGTCGCATCGTTGCTTGGCTGCCACCAAGTCTTTCACACTGCCATGACACACCAAAATAAGTTGTGTTGGTCAGGCGCAAGGCGGCCTCGAAAAATGAAATTGCCATTACTCCAGCCAAGCATTGCTGCTATGATTGGCTATACCCGCCCCCAGCCTACCAATATCCATGCCTCAAGTGCTCATTTCTTGTAACCGCCGCACAGTCCACTGGCAAGCCTGGTCCCAGTCAAGGCCAGAGAGTGTTCATCCGCCCATATGAACCCCAAGCCCTGCGATCCATTCATTGTGCGCGCAGGAATCCCGTGAAGCAATTCTTGATATTGTGACTGTGCCACATCCAACCAAGGCCCAAACCCAGCCCAGGCGACCGTCATGCAAACGACGGGGAACGCAGCGAGAGTCGCGCCTCCTACTTTGTGCACAGTCAGTGGTTGCTGCAACATCGTGAGTCGGGCTCGTCCACTTTCGGGGACTTCGTTTCTAAGCCCTGCACCATCTTCGGCGGCATCCCTAAGCTAGAGACCCCCCTTTGTGGGGAGAACAGCCGTGCATTCAAGCAGTAGGAAATATACTGTGGCAGCGTCCATCCATGGCGAACACGTTTCTTCCAAACTTCCCATAGCGGCCGAATAGCCTCAAAGGTGTGCGCACGTACCTCGAAACAGTTTCCAAGGAAACTTCCAGGCACGTTTATGGAACAGCCGTCCGTCCTCGGCGCACTGTTTCGCGCAGCCGGACAGAACCTCTAATTCTTGCAAGCGCCCTCTCAATCTGCCTCCATGATCTCCGCGCTCTCCCACAGTCGCCGGCAAATCTCCTCGGCCTCGTTTGCGCCGCGTGCCTGGTCGCTCTCGAAACTCTGGTGACCCTCGAGGTCACCATCGTCGCGCCTGCTTCTCGGGCGCCCGTGCTCGCTATCGAAACTGACTCGCGCCGACCTCCGCGAGCTTGCTCCATCGGTTTCAATTTCCGCCTCGTTGAAACTTGCGCTCATGCTCGTCGTCCCGTGCGTGCTCGTGGAGCCGTTGGCGCCTCCCGTCCTTGGTATGCGTGTCTTGCGTGACATGCCGGGCATCTGCTGTATGCGTACAATAGAGTCTGCGATTGGATTGCGGTACCTCCGCACCACGTTGTACTCGACTGCAACGTGGTTGAACTGCTGCTGCAAACGTGGGTCCAGGCGCCCTTCGCCGTTGGCATTGTAGTGTATGCCCGACTGTAGGAAGGTAGGACCGCCTGTGCGGGGAAGGGTCACGGGCACCAGTTTCTGGGGCTCGATGTTGGACGAAGCGCGCTGCAGCATGAGCTTCTGCTGCGTGCGCGACGGCGGTAGGTTGGTGGTCGGCGTCGTGGCGCCCGACCGTGATGGGGTTCTGTTTGGCGTCTCGTTGCTGCCGCCGCTGACATTCGGCATGGATTTGTTTCGCTTGCTCTGGTCCAGCTCGCCGCCGTCGGTATTGGATGGCTTGCCCTTGGGCATGTAGCCGCCGTCATGAGGTGTGCCGGCCGAGCCATCTCCGTCCATGAAGCGTGAGACGAGGTCCTTTCCTGGCGTGTCCACCAGCGTGGAGCCAGCACTGTGGCTCTGGAGGGTGTGGCGGTCGGTGGCCGATCCCACGGTTGCCGCCACGGAAGTGGTCTGGGGAGGGACCGTGTGGGACGCGCTGCGCTGCAGAAGACGCGACGTGATCATGTCAGCATCTGGCGGGCGCGAGTGGTGTGAGCTGCCATGGTGTGACGACGGGGCTTTGCGCGTGCGGTCTGTCAGGGTGTGTGTTGCTTGGGCTGGGGTCGGGCGACTCGCGCCGACCTGTGCTGGGTCGCCGCGGTTGGTCTCCATGTTGCGCTCTGCGAGCTTGTGCTGCGCGTCGAGCACGACCGAGTTGGAGCGCGTGTTGGAGCGCGTCGTGGTGGGCGACTGTGACGCGCTCTCCTCGGTCCAGCCGTCCTCGCCGCCCTCGTCGTCCTCGTCCTCGTCCTCGTGGGCGCTCGCAACGTGGAAGTGCACGGCAGGGTGCGGCTCGGGGGACGACTGTCGCGAGCGTGCGTTTGCCCCCGCCTTGGAAGACTTGAGGGCGTGCTTGGCCTGCTGGGGGCGTGGCAGCTGGCCGCTCGAGTGGTTTCTGCGCAGATTGGCCTGCGTGTGCGCCTGGTTGACTCGCATCACGGCGCCCGACGAGGCATTGCGCTTGAAGCCGGGCCGCGGGCTGCTGGGGGCAGACACTGAGTTGCCGCTCTGGGTGCGCCGGTGGTGTCGCGCGTCCTTGTCGGCCGTCTGCTGCTGCTGCTGCTGCTGCTGCTGCTGCTGCGACTGCTGGGCGTGCTGGGCGGCCTTGCTCAGCTTGTTCAGGTTCTTGCCGGTCGACAGGTTGCGCTGCATGCGGTGGCCGACGACGTGATGGCGCTGGGCCTTGTGCTGGGCGGGCCGCGCATGCTCGCCCTCGGAGAGATGCGACTGCGACGACGACTGTCGCTGCATGGGCGCTGGCCGCCTGGGCTGCGAATGAGCATCGTCGGCAGACGCCATGCTTACTTTTTCGCCGTGCGGCTGCTCTGCGTCGGCCGGCCGTCGTCGGGCGTCGGGGGGTGCGTCGTTCTTACAAGCAGCTGCGGTGTGCTGGCGACGCTGGGGGTCAGCAAGGCGCGATCTGGCTCAGGCCATGGGGCTCAATTGCGTCGTGTGCAGCAGTTGACTGTCGTGGCCGTCGTGGCTGTCGTGGTACTGTCGGCCACGTTGGGGTCCAATGACATGCGGTGGACATGTTCGAGTGTTGGCCAAATCACAGAAGGAGCAGGCGGTGAAGCTCCGGCCTGCATCCGAACGACGCTTTCGGCTGACCGCGCGCCGCTTTCAACGTCATCGGGTAGTCTATGTACAGGCACACACTGCAATCTGACTACTGCTGCTATCTATCTGCTACTGCTGCTCACACGCCTCTTTCCATTGTACTCCTACTTCGCTCCGCTCAATGTTTTTCCCGTATCGTACAGTCCTCAGACCTCTTAATCCATGCACTCTATGTCTCATGCCATCAGATATCACATGCCTCATAACGTGCTCCTTTCGTTCCATCGCGTTTCGTTTCGTTACACTCGACTCCTCCAGTCTCTTCCCCTGTTCAGTTTCATACCGTCGACTCAGTTCGAGGACGTAAAGCTCTGAGCTAGCCTCTTCAACTTGCCCCTCACACCTCGCTGTGCCGCAGCCCGTTGCTGGCTGATCTGCCGCTGTGCTGGATTTATGCCGTCTATGCAGCCAAATGATGATGTGGTGAGTACTGACTCAGGACGGGAATGGTACGAAGGGGGCGGCAGACCGGAGAAGTAGGATGGCACGTCGGATATGTCGCCCACTGAGTCCTCCCGAGACATGTGAGCAGCTGCAGTCGACGGTCGTGTGCTGTCCATGCTGCTTGCACTCAGCCCAAAGAAAGCCTGTCTGTGTTGCTCGGTGCTGCCCCCCATGCCGCTGCTTCGACTGTTTCTCGACGAGGTGAAGGACTCGAGTTGTCCGGGAGACAGCTCACTGCCCGGAGATGCTGCATTGACTCGCGCTGGAGCTCTTGTAGGAACAAGACGCACGCTTGCGCCCGGGCCCCGCAGGTGCGGTGGTGGCGGTCTCTGTTGTATCACATTGTAAGGCACAGTGAAGGCTGGCATCGAGTTCGATCGCCTGTTGATCTGCTTTCGGCTTTTACTGCCAATCGACTTATCACGGGCAGAAACGGGCATCTGCACCTCCACTCTCTTCGCACGGCGACGAAATGATTTTGTCAGACCGCTCTGAGCCGTTGAAGGTCTTCCGATACCTACTTCCCGCACAATAGGCAAGGCATGCTGCATGCCCACTGTGTCTTTGGCGTTGGTGACCAGGGCCTTCCTCCAGTAAGGAAGACCGCTCATGAGTGGAGGAGAAGGCGCCGTAATGCTGTTGTCAAGCCATGCATCGACATTGCGCATGGTCCCCGAGTCTGGGCGAGGTGGACGAGGCGGAGGCGGGTTAGACGCGTTGTTCGGTGGCGGACGCATGTCGATTGGGAATGGCGGCATCGCAGGCACTGCATCGACGCCCCTCGAAGGTGCTGTCCGTGGGCGCTGTTCTGGTGCGCCTTCGCGCATCTCTCCTTGCTCAGCGGGCCGTGAGGCGGGCACTCTTCGAAGTTGCCGCTGTAGCCATTGTTTTGCGCCCTCGTGCTTGACGCTAGGTCCCGCGGATGTTATGTTGGTGCTAGGTGCTGTCATGGCTGTTCATTGTTCCTGGAGAACTGTTGGAGAGGAAGTCGTGCGGAGAGCGATGTTGGAGGTAAGGCGGCTAAGGAGAGTGTGTTGTAACGCACACAGGTTGTTGAAGGCCTTGTTTTCTCATTTTCGACGCCAGGTGCGATGTCAATCTGCTATTGTGCTCATGTGGAAGCCACGAACGGCATCGGAGGCAGCAACACCTCGCCTTCAAGCATGCAGTTCAGCATACAGCATACAACTTAGACGTCGAGCCTGACGATAACATCGACCATATTGCTACGTATTCGAAGTATTGCTTGACCCGGAGCACCATTTACCTTCAAAGAGACTATTCACCAGAATGGATACATAGTTATGTCATTCAACACCGCAGGTGTTTTTCTCTCACATGCCGTTCATGCTATCTCCTGCTAGCAACGAGCTTGCAGGACACAATACCTGGCATCTAGCAATGCGAGGTACGAAGAAACATGTGGTTCATTTGTTTTCGGCTAATGACGTCAATGTTGTGCTCTTGCCACGACGACCAATCGGACCTCGTTCATTCGAGTCATAATTAGTTCGTAATGCGTGATACCCTCTTTGGGAAGTCGCACCTGAACTCTATTATGCTCAACGACAATTATGTAGATATATTACAACGGCTCCCTTCTTCAGTCTGCCTCACAGCATACTCAAACACACATCGTAGCGTCGGAGACGCTGTCTCGGTTTGTTGCAGCCTCAATATCGCTATATCTACCCCGTGAACAAAGCAGGATGGTCCGCAGGACCAAAGAAAGTGCACCCCCAGTTGATGAGCACCCTGGAGGAGGTCACATCGTCGTGACAGCACAACAGTCGAGATATGCTTTAGATGCCTTGAACGCCCCAGCATCAAAGGAAGTGAGTGGACACTTCACCAGCATCCCGCACTCAGGTGCTAATGCACAGTCTAGATACTCATTAAAGACCTCACCATTGCTGTTTCCAACAGAGAATTACTCTCTCGAACGACGCTTCACCTGGTGGAAGCCCGTCACTATGTACTAGTGGGCCGGAATGGCACCGGGAAATCGACTCTGCTCAAGGCCGTGGGCACTGGCCTTGTGCCAGGAATTCCATGGAGCACCCACATTTTACTCCTGGGTCAGATGTCAGAGGCTGAGATCGAGGACGAGGTAGAGAGGCTTCGATTGACAGAGGAGACCGTGGTACAGCACGTTATTCGCAGTGATCGCGTGCGGGAACGGCACGTAACAGAAGCAAAGATACTTTCAGAGGCTGTCGACAGTTCCACCGATCCCATGGCACCAGTACGTGCCTTTAGAGGTATCAGCCATGAACGTCTCGAGCTGCAATTGAAAGAGGCCCATCGCATTGCAGAACGAAGAAGTGGTGCAAGGGGCAAGCTAGCCAGGAAGGAACTCATCAGATTGGAGGAACGCTTCGAGGAGTCCAAGGCACGACTACAAGACAGCGAAGCGGACGTGGACCCCTCCAGGCTCAGTGAAGAAACGCAAGCGGCTGCAGACATGCTTTCAAGTGTTCAAGCATCGTTGGAGCTCATGGACGCCGCAAGCGCAGAAGCGAAAGCGCGGACAGTCTTGCATGGCCTGGGATTTGGTGATGAGCGCATGGACAGGCCCATGTCAGAGCTCTCTGGAGGATGGAGGACGCGTTGTGATCTGGCTTGCGCACTAACCCAATATTCTGATGTGCTTCTGCTAGACGAGCCGACCAATTTCCTCGACTTGCCGTCTATTATCTGGCTACAGACTTACATTTGCAATCTGAAAGGGACCACGGTCCTCATCACCACGCACGATCGCGACTTTGGAGATGCAGTAGCCGAAGAGCTGCTTGTCCTGCGCAACCAAACCCTCGAGACCTTTCGTGGCAACTTGAGCCTATATGAGCGAGAAAGATGGAAGAAAGCAAGATATCTAACCAAAATGAAAGATGCCCAAGACAAGCAGAAGAAGCATATTGAGAAGACGATTGCAGGAAACATCAAAGCGGCCAGAGACAAAGGTGACGACAAAAAGCTTAGGCAGGCTGCGTCCAGAAAGAAGAAATTGGACGAACGTATGGGCATTGAAGTTGGTCTGAAGGGAGGCCGCTTCAAGCTCAATCGCGATCTTGGTGGCTACCACCTGACGGGTCGCGCTCAGATTGAGGTGCCAGACTTTGACCCACCTGCCCCATTATCGTTCCCAACACAACCCCCAGACCTCAGGTTTCCCGGAGCGCTGGTCAATTTGGAGAAGGTGTCTTTTGCGTATCCTGGCAGAAAGAGGGCACCGACACTGACGGACATTGACCTTACCATACATGCAGGATCGCGAACAGGGCTGGCAGGTCTCAACGGCTCGGGCAAGACAACTCTGGTGTCGCTCATCATGGGCGCGGGTGACAGTGAAGGGCTGATGCCGTCGTCTGGAACAATCACACGGCATGCACGGGCGCGGATCGGGCGTTTCTCGCAACAGTCGGTAGAAGACGTCTCAAGCACGGCCTCGTCCAATCCGCAGTTGACAGCACTGCGCCACATGATGGACATTGGCGGCGCCGAGATGCAAGAGAAGGATGCACGTGGTCTGCTGGGTGGCTTGGGTCTACACGGCCAGATAGTCTCCGATGTGCCACTGGGCTTGCTGTCTGGTGGTCAAAAGGTCAGAGTGGCGCTCGCCAAGCTGCTGTGGCCGCCGCCGCAGTTGCTTGTTCTCGACGAAGTGACGACGCATCTGGACTCGGAGACCATCATGAGTCTGGTGCTGGCGCTGCGCAAGTACGATGGGGCCGTTGTCGTCATCACCCACGACAGGTTCTTCATGAGGTAAGTGAGGCAGTCGAGAATCCCCGCTGCAGGCTCGCTACGCCGGCAGAATATACATAGGCAGCAGATTGACCAGGCGGACAGGACCGTTATTGGGGGAGAATCACCGCACAAGCTAGCGGCAGGGGTGGGCGGTGATGAGGGAGAAAGCAGCGATTCCGAAGACGACGAGACAGGGGTAGCTCGAGGAACCGTTTTTCGCTTAGTCAAGGGGCAGCTGAGGAAGCTCGAGGGCGGCATGGAGCAGTACGAGGAGATTGCAGCGCGGTCGGCAGCAAAGCTGGGCAGACGCAGGCCGGGCGGGTGATTTGGAGTGTGCGAGACTCCGTCCGACGGCGAGCATGGCGCGGTGGAGTGGTATCGAGGCCGCGACGGGCACGTCGAGGCAGTTCGCAGTCTGACAGGGCGCTCGGGCTAGCTCCCGCGTCCGCTCTGCACAGGTGCAGGTGCGCCGCGAGCGCTGCACATCATGGGCCACGGCAGGCTCAGGAGCTCCAGCCCGCCATGGGACAATTAGGGGCAGCGGGTTCGCGCCAAGCGGGCCTCTCGTGCAAGATTCAATAACGCGTCGCTCCTTTTGCGTGCAGGCCCAGTCGCTGCGCACCAGGCCGGCTTGCACTGCATTGACATGTCCCTCTCGCTCTGCGCAGTTCTTGGAGTGCATGAATCTGCTGACAGAAGTGGACATTGGTGACGTTTCGAAACAGCTACATAAGCACCATGGGCGACCCTGACACCGCGACACCCCGCTCTGCCACCGACGGGCCCCAGTTGAAGGCAGCAAAGGACAAGAGCTGTCCCTTCTGCGGCCAGGCCTTCACCTCGTCGAGCCTGGGACGCCATCTCGACCTGTACATCCGCCCCAAGAACCCCAAGCCCGCCGACGGCATCCACCTGGTCGACGACATCAAGAAGCTGCGCGGCGGCATCACGCGGCGGCAGGCAAAGGGCAGCGTTTCGCTGTCCAAGAAGGACGAGGGAGGGGCCGGCACACCCGCAGGCAAGAAGCAGAGCATCGCCAGCGAAGACTCGTCGACGCTTGTGCAGAGCCCGGAAGCGGACGACGATGATGACGATGACGATGAGGAATTGCACGTGGGCCGGACCAGGACGCACTTCCACGATGTGCGCTGGAGCAGTGGGAAGCGCCAGCCGCCGCGGGGCCTCGGCGTCAAGACACCGGATCTGCGGCGAGACGTGTCACGGCAGATGCAGAAGGCCGACTTGGACCAGCGCTGCAGGACGGGCGACGAGGCCGAGACTGCGAGTGCCACGGAGATGGCGCTGAGGGAGCTGCTGAAGAGCGTGCGCGAGGCCAGCACAAAGGCATCGGGCTCGGTCCTGTTCGACTTCGACCCCTACACGCTCAACTTCCCCTCGCTGTGCCTCCAGATCCTGCCCCCGCCCTCGACCCTCTTCTCCCCGACCCCCTTCCCCACCGCCGAGTCGTGGTCCATCACCCCGCCGGGCCAGAAGCAGCTCGATGCGCTGAACAAGCACGTCCGCGAGCGCCTGCTTGCACAGCAACGCCAACGGCAGATCAACCACGTCTACCCGCCCGGCTCGCACTCGAACCCATCGTCGGCCGCCACGTCGCCGCTGCCGACCCCGCCCCTCTTCGACCCCGACCCGCAGAAGCTGTTCTGCCATATTGCAGATGCATTTGGCCACTGGATGCGCCAGAGCGAGAGGACGAGGCAGGAGTACTGGCAGATTGAGATACTCCGCTGCTATGCACGTGCCGACGAACGCCGTCGGGAAGCTGAGGTGCAGCTCGAGAACGCGCATCGCGAGATTGAGTATCTCAAGGCCAATCGCTGGACGTCGGGCTCATCAGAGCTTTCGCCGCCCGTCACCATCGTCCTGGGTGCTGACACTGCAAAAGAGCTGGGCAGGCACGGCATGGACTTTCGGAATTGGGACTATGACCGTCTGATCGACAAGTGGCGGGGCGTCGTCAGGGACACCAAAGTGGCCGCTTCAGGCATGGCTGCGCAGAGACCTCTTCCCGGCGCACCTGCGAGTACCAGGAGCTGCTCCATGGCTAGTGTGACACCTCACGTCTTCTCGTCTGTGAACCAGCAAAGACAAGGCAGCCCCGTAAAGGTCGAGACGCTTCCCTTCACTGCCCCTCCCACCGTCGTCGACGAGCCTGGCAGCGACCAGTTGGATGCAGAGGGTGACGACGACGAAGATCTCGATCTCACCCAGCATACTCCGCCTGGCGACCACACTATGGCTGAGCAGCAGCAACAGGCCATGCACCAACAACAACAACACCACATGGCGCTCCAGCAAACGCCGCTCCATCACACCCAACAAGTACAGGCACACATGCAGAACCAGATGCACGTCTCCCAAGCCCAGGCTCAAGCACAGATGCACGCGCAAGCCAACGCTCAAGCACAGGCGCATGCCCAAGCCCAAGCATGGGCAGCTGCACGCCAGCACTTGAATCAATCCCGCAACCAGAATTTCTCGCCTCACCAACATCAGCAAATCTCGCCACATGTACAGCACGTATCGCGCATGGGCTCGGCAGCTAGCAGTCGCCGCCCAAGCGGACAAATGATGGATCCACATGCCATGAATCAAAATGTGGTGAACAACATGCAAGGCGCCTTGACCATGGCTACAGGTATGGAAGGCATCCAGAGCCATCAGGATCAGTTCCTCGGCATGGACATGGGCCTTGCTTCGGGGTTCGGAGGAGGAGGTGATGGTGCGGGCGGGATGGGTGCGTAGTCATGCCACCGAACAATCCCTCCCGGACCACTCAGACGGAGATCACGTAGAGAGAAAGAAAGGAAGAAAGAGATGGGAAGAGCCTCACGGCATGGAAAGAAGAATTATCGGATGATACCCAACAAATCCTGTATATCGTTATATTTCTTGTCGATTTTCTTTTGTACTGTTTTGTAATCTTGCATATACCCCCTCGGCGGTCATTGTCTTCTTGCATTCATTCGCTGTTCTTCACTTCTTCGTTTTCGACAAACCATATACCCGGTACTCTTCGTACCAAAACCTTTTCCACTTTACTTTGTCTTGGCGATGGGTTGGTGGACATATGTGTTACATTTGTCTGGTTTTTTCAATTTATACGACGTGTCGAGTATGTATATATCTTAATCCGCAAATACTTTTCGACGTCAACTGTTGTTCTCTTCGTTCGCAAGTATTGTGTGCTTTTCCCATTATTTGATCTTCTCGTAATGCATTCTTGATTATATACTAGCACGTTGTTGGTATCTGTATTTGACATATTGAATACGGGCGCTGGATTTTGGGTGTTGTGACACAAGATCTGCGACACGTCACCACAGTGTCAATATGGGACAGTCTAGTAACACAGAGCTCGCGTGTAACAACACCACGAACAGTCAAAATCCATCGCGCGTAGAGAATAATTAATGAATCACTCATTACATACATCGACCCTCGTTGCAACGAAGTACTGATTCAACAGCCTATTGCCGTATCAACACACGTAGTAAGGAGTGATTTTTTTCGTCCGTCCGTCCTTCTTAGATCATACTCCCACTGCTGAAGAATTGAAACCATACAAGCAACAGGAAATGGCTGAAATGAAAGCAGAGGCTGCTGAAAGCCTGAAGAACGAACGACAGCGGACTAAAGTTGCGAAACGCATGGCGGACCTGCGAAATAATATGGATGAGATGAACGGTATCGAAGAGGAGAAAAAGGAGACAGAGACTATAGATGGGTTCCTCCCGATCTTGGTAGTCCACAAAACAGGCACTGTGTAGAGATGTCAGGAGGCTCAAAGTTGATCAGACTGACAACTTATCATCAACACGCGAGCACATAACACATTTAATTAAGGTTCGTGCAGATACTTAGATCCCTCCTCAAAGCAACGCAGCACCCGCTTCCATCACACTCGGAATCAACAGCATCACACACCTCCAAAGATTATACTTTCCCCACGTCGCCACTAGGGTGTGCGTGTCGTCTTTGCCCTCCCCTTTGCCTTCCTTCGCCTTCTTCTCCAACGTCTCGATATTAGTACTCATCACTATCTTCGCATACGGCGCAAGCCCCAAAGCAGCGGCCGCAGCGCTAATATAAAGGTTGCGCTGCATGGGAGAACCCTAATTCATATGCGGCTAGCCCGCGAGAACAGCGAAACCTACACCGAAGTTCATGGAGAGTGTGACGACGGGGATGATGCCATTGTTGAAGAGAAGTTTTCATTGTGTTGCGAGGAGGGGAGACGGAGAAAGTTGAAGAGAGGGATGGTGTCACGGTGCGGGGCCGCTCGGTACCGTATTCTACGGTAAGCAGGTGAGGGACAGCTATTCAGAGTATTGTTTAATTCAGTATTGGCTACAAACAGGTATATCAGACAGGCTGGGTTACTTGACAGGACGTAGCTCAAAGAGCTACACAGCGGATCTCCGATCAGACGGGTTTTCTTCAGCACAAGGCCTGTGCTTCTCGCAACCAATCAACGTACTGCGGGTATTGCTTGACCCCCTGCAGCTCTCTAATTGGTTGCGACGCTCAGCGCCGTGACACCTTTTTTGATTATGGTAATCAAGGGGTGAGCAAATCTCGTCAGGTGTAGGCTTGAAGTGACGACTACTCGCCGATGATGACGGTTGCCAAAGACAGTGCATCGCTTTGTATCGCGAAGGTGTGGTCTGCTTCGTAGCGCGAACCGTTATTCCACCCTTTATAAGTTTGCCGGCTACGGCATAGCAAGTTTTACCTTTTCAACACGCAGTGTGTGGTAGCAAAAGCATTACCGGACACTAAAACTTGTCAACACTCTTTTTCACGAGAGAAACAATGTGCGCAGTTGATCTTTTGCTTGTCAGCAAGAAGATCATTGGAGAGTAATTCCAACGCATGAACTCCATCTCATAGACATATTAGCCTTCTTTCAGCACAGCACGGTATAACTTATACCAAAAGGTCATGGCAGCAGGGTCATGGCAGCAGAGTCAGGCAGAGGCAGAGTCTTGAGAACAACGATGAACACATGAATGAAGCTCTTAAAGAGTTCCGTGATACCCAGCTTTCGGGTACCCGGTCCGGATGCACAAGGGAGTACCAGAGAGCCTTCAGGCCGTCTTCATAGAGACATCTTTTAGGCCATTTTGTAAGCGAAGGTCACTGAGAAAACAGGGTATCATTGCATTACCTACTCAAATAGCCGGACATATATAGCCTTTGGCCGAGCCACGTCAAAGCGTCGGTGGCTAGACTACAGAGCGCGGAGTATACGCGCCTGTCAAATTTAGTAAGGCTATTACACCCGATATAAGGTGCTGCTAGCCACCTTAGCATTCAAGTTACCAGGAAGGCGACCCTTCGATAACCTCTTCCTGGAGGAATCGTGTCTCAGGAGAACTACTAAGAAGTCCACGCTGGTCTATATTACCACTGAGCTCGTCTGCGAATACAGGCTCCATCATAATCGTGATGTTGGACGTGTGGAAAGGTATTTGAGAACACGACGGTCGCTGAGGGACAATGCGATCGTTCGCAGCCACCAGTGTTATACTATCCGAACTTGATAGCATAATGACGATCGTTCCGTATGCTGATGTCAAAGAGAAGCTGGCACTACAGGCCACAGATCGACTGCATCCTTGAAATATCTCGGCAAACTACACATTGGAGGAAGAAAGCGAGCGAAATGCAACGATTGTAGCCTCAGAAGATATGGCATATTGTGTGCGGGCAAGGGCAGGAGCAGAAAAGAGGGACCAGGTTGATTCCTATCTAATGAGGGAAACAGGGAATATATACCCTACGAGTGATTATGTAACAGAGCACGTGATGCTGGCTAACACATATCATTATTGAGTCTGCTCTCGCGCGAGAAAATAACACAGAAGGTTGGCTAACCGAACATTTCGTATATGCCTTTGTTCCCTTTCTATCTGAGCTCTGCCTCCATGTCGCTACGATGATCTCATTGAAGAGTCGGTCCATTGCGTCAAAGACGATAAGTTCACCTGCCACGACCCCTCTTCTCTTAGCAATTTTCACCCTAGTCGTAGGCTCACGCTTTGATGCGTGGCGCAAGCGTGGCATCAAATGCTCGGTCGACTGCTGAATGGTTTTACTCCTCAAGGGATTTCTCGTGGCTTTGTTTTGGTCTGTTTTCGTGCTACAAAGGGTCCTATTCGCAACGGAGAGGAACAAAGCCCCAGCTGTAAACCGGGAGTGTTAAATTTAGCACATCCACATCCGACAGTAGCAACAAAGGAAGCAAAAATCAAATTTGGTCTTTGTGACTTCCAGGAAGAGTGCATGCCACTATTAAACCCCTCCAACTCCTCCGAGTTCTCCGCATACTCTTCACCTATCCAGTATTCTACATCCAGCACAGTACCAGAAACCTTCGAAATAAAATTCTACACCCATTCGACGCCTTTCCACGGCAACATGGCGCCATACGACATCGGCTTTCGGCCTGAAGATCTCATTCCCAACGTAGTCTTCAGCCCTGAAGGAGGAACCCTAAGTGAGGACGAAGCGAAGCTATTGGGCGAAGGACAACGTCTGGTGGGCGGCCCGTCCGAGCTTCTGTGTCGAGCATGCGGGTGGACGTCCTACCATGAACTCTGTTCTTCCTATCTTCCTCGCCTACGTATGAATCACGTGCGTCAGAACTCTGGTCTGTGGCACATGGGTAGCGACTGGCTTGTATGGGACCGTCCAGGAGATAAGGGACTTGGAACAAACGATTATACGACTTATAAGTTCTTTCGCGACAAAGGAACACATAGCATACCGCTTGTTAAGGACATGCACCAATTCGGCGAAGATGGTGACCCGTTTCTTTTCACTGTTGTCGCTCGAGTAAAGGGCGTGACTCTTGAAAGCATGTGGGCTCAGCTTACGCAAGAGGAGAAGAGAGTTTATGCCAACCAGATGATCGTTGCGCTATAGGAGCTACGTCAATTTACTGCACCCAAACCTCAGCGGGTAGATCGAAGTCCTCTCCAGGATAATACAATTAGTCAGTGCTGGCCACCGGAGATCTGTAAAACGATACCGGAAACCAAAGAAAAGTGGCTTGACGGGCTTAACGAAGAATTCCGCATTGGTATTAGAAGAAGACTGGATGCAAACTATAATATCGACAAACCAACCCCTGAAGCCCTCTACCACAAGATGCGAACTGGCTTCCCAGACAATGCTCTTTTTGTCCTTACCCACGGTGACCTTAAGATGACGGAAAGATCCTCGCCATCATCGATTGGGAATATGCAGGGTACTATCCGTGGTGGGTCGAGCCTTGGGCATCTTACCGGCTCGCAGTGAGTGACAATGCCGATGAGCTATTCAATATGGTCCGGGCAGAGGTGACTCCGGAACTGCCTCATGACCAGTTCATGAAGGAGGCTTATAATCCAGTACAAGAGGCTGCTACTGCATGTGCGTCCGCTCCTGTTGAGCATACGCAGAGCCATGACGTGTGGCTGCGTTCAAGGTGGTGTGAGTGCAAGCCTTACGCAGGGATCTGTGCTCGTAAAGACTGGGATGCGCAATTAAAGCATGTGATCGACTATGATATCGAAAAAAGGATATCGAAAGATCCTAAGAAGGTTACTCGAAGGGAGGTGGCGATGAACAACTAGGTTATGGGGGATAGAAGGCGGAACCTGAATGAGCAATTAGGGAAGGTTTACCTATAGGTGTGCTACAGCGCACGGCCAACCGAGCTGGCAACATGGCCATTCCCAGACCACCTTACCTGCCTGATTCCGCTGAGGAGCTGGAGGGAGAGACCTTCCGCAACAATAGCTCTCTATGGTTTGCCTATATCCGAGATTCCTACGACTGCCTTCAGCGTACCGACTCCGCTGTAACCGAAGCTCAGGAAGAAACCAAACAGGCGCAGCTCAAGTGCGCAGCTCTGGATCAACAAGTCAAGTTTCTTACCAATGAGACAATCGAGCCTCAACGTAACCACAAATCGCAAACTCGAGTTCAGACTGAGAAGCTTAGAGCCATCATCAACTATCAAGAAGAACAACTGGACAAGAAGGACAAACAAATCTTAAACGCCCTCCGCGAGAAGGACAAAGCCGTACCCTTGGCAATACCAACTGTAATGACCTCTAAACCGCCGGCAGATCCTGCAACGAGAACGCCTCCGCCTGTTGTTACCCTACCTTCTAAGTCATCTCGAATCTCTGAAAGACTTCCTGACCCTGAAAAGTTTAGCGGGGATAGAAAAGACCTCCGCAAATTTGTTTCTCAAATTCAGGAAAAATTAATCGTCAACCGAGACCGTTTTCCGACACCCCAAAGCCGCTGTTCCTATGTTAACAGCCGCCTGGGTGGCCTACCGTAGGCCCAGATCTCCCCGTACATCCGCAATGGAGTATGCCAACTGAACGACTACCAAGCAATAATGGACATCCTGGATCGTGCCTTCGGTGACCCCAATCGCGTGAACAATGCCCGAGACGAACTATTTAGACTCCGACAAACAAACAAGGATTTTGGAACCTTTTTCGCAGAGTTCCAGCGCTTAGCTCTTGAAGGAGATATGTCAGAGGATGCCTTACCGACATTGCTAGAACAGGCAATCAACCGAGAACTGCGAGCTATGCTCATGCACCACGAGCCTCCCAATCGAAACTTCCTCACCTTCGCCGCCTTTCTACAGGATCTTGAGAACCGCCGCCGCAAATACAGCAACCCCGTTCAACCTACTCCGAGAACCTACACCACCACACGACTCAGCAGCCGCCCTGATAGTCCCGTGAATACGCCAAGAGAAACAACCCTCCGCCAGGTGCCCCCTGCCTCTGATCCTATGGACCTTAGCTCTACACGCAAGAGTCGCACTCCGTTCAACCCTCAAGGACGTAGAGAGAGAGGGGAGTGCTTTCGATGTGGAGAAAAGGGACACCTTGTTGCCGCCTGCCCGCTGCCCGCCCCGAATAGACCAGCCCAACTGAAAGAAGGCCGCCTTCCCAGTCCTACTCGCAGCCACAGCTCCCGGTCCCAGAGGGGCCGCCGGTCCCCGTCCCCGACTTCGTCTAGCGGCTCAGCAAAAGGTGTAGCCTTGACCTAAGTCGCGATCAAGAGCTGAACAAGCGCCCTACTGTTGCTGACACCGCCATGAAACTGTACCAGTCATTCCTGAATAAGAACCCAGAAAAGAGAAAAAGAAACCGCGCCCAGCTAATGGTGTGGAAAGCCTCCTTAGCATAAGGGAACTGCACCGTACATACCTACGCTATGACCGACTCCGGCGCCGAAGGAGTAGCCTTTGTTGACAAGAACTGGGCTACGTCCAGAGGACTCCGCCTAGAGCCGATGAGAACTCCTATGCCTCTGATTAACTTTAATGGAGAGGAGGAAGAATCTGCTACTGTCACCCACTTCGTCGTCGCGGACCTAAGAATGAGCGACCACCTAGACAAGAGACAATTCCTGTTTGCTACTACTCTATCCCACCACCCTATTATCCTAGGAATACCCTGGCTGAAGCTGCATGACCCGCAGCTAAGATTTGGAAAAGAGACGATGCTATTTGACAGCGAATACTGCTAGAAGCACTGCAACGTGCCTTCAAGACCCACCCGTATACAAGCTGTACTAGATGTACCAACAAAAGATCGCCCTGAGAATGTGGTTCGTCAGGAGGAGACTACTACAAGAAAGGCCCTAGACATCAAAGCAATTTCCCTGAAGGCGCTCTCTATGATGGCCCGGAGAGACCGCACAAGAATCTTTCAGATCACCCTAGATCAAGTAGATCACGAAATTTCAAGGCGCAACAATTCTGATGACCTGCTAGCTAACCTGCCTGAGGAAGTAAGAGGCTTTGAGGATATGTTCCAGCCAAAAGGAAGCTGAAAAACTACCCCTGCATAGACCATATGACCACGACATCAAACTGAAGGAGGGCAAGACGCTACCCTGGGGGCCGCTATACCTAATGTCGAGGGAACAGCTAGTAGCGCTTAAAGAGTAGTTAGAAGAAAACCTCAGAAAGGGGTTTATCAGACCAAGCTCTTCACCTGCCTCATCACCCGTCCTATTCGTGCAAAAACCTGGAGGAGGCCTACGGCTGTGCATGGACTACAGAGGCCTCAACGAAATCACAGAGAAAGACTAATACTCTCTGCCGCTTACAAAAGAGGTTGATGTGGTGGCGGATCAGGCTCTCAACCTCACGACTGTACGCGCGCTTCAACGGCGAAAAGCAGCCAACGTCA
>QVXC01000383.1:0-32059 GCA_003501895.1 Phaeosphaeria sp. A1 3.1a
GGCGGGGGAGGGGCCCGTTTCTTGCTGGCGACGGCATCGTAGTTGTATGCAGGCTTCGTGCCGGGAGCTGGGGCGTGGACCTCCTCGAGGTTGAGGGCGGCAATGCGGGCTTTGATGCTTCCTTCGGCCATGGCAATGTTTCTGTGGGGGATCCGCGGTGAGGCTTGATGTTGGAGCTAGCAGATGCGAATGTGGCGAGTGCGATGGAGAGCTGAGAAGAAGCAGCGGGCGAACGAGAGCGAAAAGCGGCACACAACTTCACATGATGCGCTGTCTAATAGAGGCCCTCGACTGCGACGCAAAAAGCAGGTGACGAGGCACAGTGACTCGGACGTTATACGATGGCCGCACCAGGGATCGCAAGCCTTATGGGATGGCCGTCAGTCAGTGTGCAGCCAGGCATCCCGCTGAGCCACTGCGCCCCACTTCCGCACTCGTGCCTGGCCCGCTAGTCTACCCCCAAAATAGCCTCACCTTTAACAGCCCCAGAGCTGAATGATACAAATGCCTCACCTTTCCAAATCAATCAACATTTACACTTGTGACGTACACCACCGCTGTACGACGCGTTCGATACTGGTTCATCTCTGATCAAGTTCATCCGATGCTTCGGCGCCAACATGCTGTGTAACCTTAGGCGATCCTCACCGGTGCTCGTGCGCCATCCTCCCGGAAAATGGCTATGACATCGAGTCTGACGTCGCATCGTCCGAAAGGGGGTGGTCAATATATACTTCATTCTTATTATCTAGCACACAACGAAATGTCATGTTCGAACGACGAGGCATTTCTTTGAAGTCTGACAGCGTGGATCCTAGCCAAACTCGGAATATACTAGCTAAATTGAACCAGATGCTGTTGTGTGGTTGACCATGGAGCCGAGCCGTAGTACAGCTGTTAGTGACCTGACAACACACAAACTCGCCACAAAGCCAGAACATATCAAAAGTGTAGAGTCATTCAATATCGTCAGCTAGATGTCGCTACAAGCCAAAACACCAATGTCGTAAAGCGGAACGAATGAAAGAGCCACCCGCCACGCCAGAGCCCGCCACCATAGTCCAGACACCCGCCCAGCCTTAACCTATACCAGTCCCGAACCTCTAATTCCCCCAGCCCTGTGCTAGCCCAGCCATACCGCCTGTACTGCGCGCCATAAACAATATCAAATCCAAATACTCCAGCGCAGGATCAGACATCCACTCGTGATAGTTCGTGGCGAAGCTGAAAAGCAATCGCTGTGCGCGGGGCATTTTGTGTGTACGTGCAAAGAGCGGACAGGGAAAACCTTCCCAAGATCGAAACATGGTGCTCCATATCCAGATGCGCAGACAACTTTTGGACTTCTGCCTGAAGCGAAAGTGGTGCGAAGAATGTACCAAGTGATGCGGCGAAGAATGTGACAGACTGATCTGACATGGAAGCAAGGTTGATACATCCTGTTGTTACCTCTTGCGCTTCTTGTTCTTGTCCATAGAGCTGGCTGTAAGGCCGGGGTGGGTGGCATCGATTGGCATGCTGAAGTCGTGCATAGGTGGCGGTGCCATCGAGGTCGACGACGACGACGATGGCTTCTTCACCGAGACGCCCATATGACGTCCATAGCGCCCCTTCCTGCCATTGCCCTCATCCTCGCTGATGCAGCCATCAGCACTGATACCTGCGTCTTTGCAGCGCTGGCACGGTCGTTGTCGGTCACAACCTTTCTTGCTCTTGCGGCATCGCTGGCAACGAGGCTTGCTTGACAAGTCTTCCTCATCGACACCGAGCTGGTGCTGGAAGTTGAGAGACGCACTCGACGTCTTGCGAGACTGTGTTGGCAGGGACGTGGGTGACATCGGAGGCTTGCTGGTCCCATTCACCTTCGACTTGCTCTTAGAATGTGTTCGGGGCTTCGCTGGCTTGCCCGACTTGCTCGAGATGGAACGGGGCTTGATCATGCCGTTCAATGACATCAGATTGTTGTGCTCGTCTGGTGCCATCTCATCGCTCTCGCCCTTGAAGGAGTCGTCCCTGCCGTCCTCGTAATCGCTGCTCTCGGCAGAATCATAAGCACGCGCGACAAGGTTGGTGCGGTCCATGTTGTATGGGAGGGGAGGCAACTCTCCGACGCCCTCGCTACCGTCATCGGACTCATCACTGGACGACGCGGCATCAGCTTTACCACTGAAGGCATCATCAAGAGTGGAGGTGGAAGTGCGCCCGTGGGTGGAGAAATTCGATGCATCACCCAGACGCATCAGCTGGCGAGCAACGTCCTCGTCAGATATAACGCTGACGCTTGCCAGGTTTCCATGCTCTGGCGTAGGCATGACTCCGTAGCTACCGGAATATCGGTACTGGCCATGCTGCCCAGAGCCCCGAGCTCGTCCCTTTTGGCCTTGGACGGAAACACTGGACGCAGAGTATGGTGTTGCCAGTCCATGCAAGTATGAGCTGTCAACCTGTCCATAGCTTTGTGGCGAGGGCAAAGGGTGCGAGTAGGAAAAGGTTTGCTGGTTGGTCGAGTAGGGCGAGCCAGCTGTGTTTCCACTGATTCGTCGTTGAGGAGAGACAGACGACTGTGACGCGGTCATCGGGACCTGCGGAGGAACGAACAGCGGTAGCTCCTGCAAGTAGTGCCGGTGTTAGATCTGCTGCATGCACCGTCCATGCGAGGCTTCGACTTACCGAGCTGTCAAACTTTGCTCGCTTGCGACGGCCACCCTCGACAATATTGTCAACGCTGATATCAGCGCTTGCTAGCGGCTCTTTGCGAGAGCGACGCGAGCTTGTTACAGAACCATTCTCACCATCGCTGTCGCTGTACATGTCCCCGTGAGCTTCAGCAAAGCTGCCATGAGAACTGTTACCACGGCTCTTCGCAGATGGTCGCACGCGCCTAGCATGAGTGCTGGCAGACTCCGATCTCCTTCCTCGGCCAGGCTGAGGAGACTGCGTCCGGTGTGTGTTGCGCGAATCTGCGCGAGCACCTAGCTGGTTGTGGATGATGGGTGGAAGCATCTGGAATGCCTCATCCAAGTGCGGGCGAGGTCGACGAGGAGACACTGTTGGCTGACGAGGGTCAGGCGAGTAGTCTTCTGCGTCTGGGTCCTCTGCTGAGACTCGGACGTAGACGACCATGCCATGCTCAAAGTTCTCGTATCTGGCGATGATGATGGCGCCATGGCGGTCCTCGAATATTACCCCTCGGCGCTCATACAGGCCGTAGAAGTTCTTGACCGTGGTAATGATCGAGTCTGTGGTGTCATGGGGGTAGATGTTGACCCGCATGGGCAGACGAGCCCGGTGCTGTGGCGACTGTGGGAGGAGCAGCTCGAAACTGACATGCTTGGGCTGGACCTGCTTGGTGGGCGACAGCGAATCGTGCGCCGAGGCCGTCTCCGTGCTAGGGTAGACGTCCATCATGCTCGAATCGTGCCCCTGCTGGAGCATATCGTAGTCGGATGCCGCCTGTCTGGCGTGATGCTGCTGGCCCGCAAGGAGCTCCTCCACCGACTCAGGGTAGCGCTGTGGGCCAGGACCCCGAGGCTCGAGCAGCATGTTGGTAACTTGCATATTCAAGTTGCCTGATATTTTCCACGTATCTCAACGTGCGTGGGATGCGATGTTGTATGTGTGGTCGTCGAGTCGGCGGCACACCGTTCCCGCCGGTGTCGCAAGGGCTGTGGAGCGAATGGCGGTCGGGAAGGGTATTCGATTGTCGAGTCTGATGGAACGAATATTAGCAGATGAGATCGGATAGTGGTTCAAAAGGCTGCCAATGGCTCTCGTCTTGACCCGAGAGTGGCTCAGCAACAGGGAGGCTGTTGGGACGTCGTCACCGCTGTCGGTCGGATGGCCTGCAGGGAGCATGCAACGACGGCACAGGGACGCCCACAGGGGCCCATCAAAGACGTTCCCATGCGCTGATGGGGTCGCATAAGTGCAATGAAAGGCATACATACCGACTGTACTGATCAGGAGGCCAGATGGGCTCGAACGAGGCGATTCGATCCGATTCCGTATACCGCCGCTGGCTGGCAACGTCAGGTCAGCGGGCATGTGCGAAGAGCAGATGTACAGCTCTCAGAGTGCCAGAATGGGGCTCTGGGTGCGCTGGAAGGATGATGAGGGGCTTGGGGACTTACGAGGGAGCTGTGCTGTGGGTTAGTACGGTGTGTGCGTGGTGGAGGAAGAGAGGAGGGCGCATCATGTTAGCGAAACTACATGAACGACTACCGGAGACTTGGAACCGCCTCACGGCAACCACGCATCTTCGCAATGCACCAAAACTGCCAAAATGCTGGTCGCATGTGCTTTCAGAATCATTTCTACATATGTTTGCACTGGCAAAGTGGCATGCGCAGTTCGGCGCATTGCCCGCATCTTGCGCAGGTCACGACATCGCACATCTGATGACACCCAGCACCTCAACACATGGTGCCTCTCTGCTCCCGATATCAGCGGTTGATTCTGGGAACAGCGAATGAACGAGCTTCAGAAGCATGTGCTGTGTTTGAAGCATGCCAATTATGTTCGAAACATAGGCACACTCCGGGCGCCAGCTATGCGCCCAATCGTTGAGCCAGTCTAGAATGCATGCCACGGAACGGGTCCACGCTTGCTGGATATCAGAGCATTGTAATCCCGTGAGAGCGCCCGAAACCTGTTGCCAAAGCGCTCGACAAGATATTAAACATGGCCAATCAGCGTCGCCACTGCTGTGTTGGCCAAAAGCATGCGCACGTTATCACTCCATGTGGACAGAACGAGCACCCTGATGCGCAGCCCCAAAGCGCTGCGCAGCATGCAGAATCATCGTAATATGGATCGCCTTGCTTTGAAGACGCAGCTGAAAGCCTCGAGAAGGTGTCAATCCCCCAGAGTGGGAGGAGCGCTGGGATCTCATTGGCATCTGGCCCTCGGCGTCTAGTGGAGAGATCTCCGTGCGACAACGATTGCTAAACAGCTGTTCTCGGGCCTGCGCCTGGCGACAGCAGCTGTCCAGATAATTACCCCAAGCAGCTGCCATGCGTGCTCGGAATATCAGATGCGGCGCAAGCTGGTGAAACATCCGTACTTGGCCCACTCGTCGCATTGTCTGTGACTGGAGGTCCGCAAAGTCTCGGTAATCAAGTGGCATCATCAATCGCTTTGTTTCCGTTCCCGCGACATGCGATTTGCGCCGCCTCTGAATCGCTGCTGCTCGATAACAGAATCTACGTATCATGCAATGGAAATCCCCGAGCTGCATGCACGCGGGACGAGCTGTAAAGATGTTACCTGCGTAGCGTGCATGTGGCTCGTGATTCCGTCCCATGGATAACCGGCCGAGTGCGACCCCTTCAGTCGTCCACCCTACCTTGCGCGCACGTTGCGCACAGAATATTGAGTTTGCGCTGTGGTCGCGAACCTATTAGCAAGTCGTTTCTCGCAAAGTGGGCATCGTGCATTCGCGTAGCGGGTGCAGTCGGACCCATAGAACTGTCGGTGAAGCTGTGGGCTCGGCATCAACGAAACCAAAAGAAGCGAGAGGAGCTACATTTGAGCATTGCAAAGATACTTCTGGTCGCAACCAACACTGTTTGCGTTTCCTGAGCGACCTGAAGCAGCAACATCTCGAATCGGGTTGGCGTAGGCCGCAGTCTGAGAATGAGTGGGAGGCCCCGGAATGATAGGCTGTGGGGAGCGGACAGCGTCGCTTTCTGGCTTTCGCGACGGCAGCGCTGTGGTCACGACCGCATTCAAGGCCATGCGCGACATCGAGACATGCTTTGGGTATGTTGTTATGGCAATATACACTGTTGACAGTGTGTTTCAACGTGGTCGGCAGTTGGGTCTCGAGCACGTGACTGCGCATCGCGGACGCATCACCAAAGTTGCCTTGGCGGGGTATGCGACGCGACGAAGAGTGGGTGGGCAGAACTTTGCTTCGACGGAACAAAAAGGTTTTCAAACAACCGGAATATCCTGAGGAGAACGTAAGTAGTGTACGGCCAGACTATTGTAATGTTTGAAAACGATCGTGGGCCGGCGCATTCGAAAATGTGTTTTCGACGTTCGTCTGGAAACCGCGTTGGAGATGACGTTGCTCGCAAACCGGCTAATTCGCGGCTGGTGCGGTCGCTCCTGGCAACTTTGTCCACCCATGCTCTGGATCGAGCCTAGCACCAGGCCGGGGTTTGTGCATTAGTGTGTAAGCTTCGCGCGTTTGTGATGGTAAACACTCATCTCGAGCTCTATATAGCTTCTCCCATCCAGCCAGTCCGTCTTTGCCAACACCAATTCTCGTGTCGCCGGGCCGGATCTGTCTGTGTATCTCATAGCCGCCAGAGTTAGATGGAGAGCTTGTTTACACCGACCACTGTTTTGTAGCGCATCGACATCGCGCCGCCCCTATCACCACATCGCCAACAAACGTCCACGACCGTCGCTCGCAGCAAACATTAATACGAACTATTGTCGTGGCCAATTGAACACACAGGCTCATCATGGATGCAAAGGTAAGAGCGTTGCTGCCTCTTTCAGCTTTACCGTCGCGCTATGCGCCCCAGATCACCAGCCCTCGGCTACGTCCATTCCAGCTACAACTGCACCTTCACCACAGCTACACTCAACATTTCGCTAACAGACTTTTCTTCGTAGCCCCAGCGTCCCGTGCGTACACTGCGCATACGCGACGAGAACGCGGTCCCCCAGCTTCCTGCCGGCAAAACTCTGCACCACCGCAACAAGTCCACACCAGTGCTCTCCACGCTCATGCAGGCCGGAGGCATCAAGGCGGCTGCGGCCAAGCGCGCCGTCTTTGCAGACGTCAGCAACACCACCAGGCAGCCCGTCGCGAAGGACGACATCCAGGTGCTCGGCAAGAAGGATGGTAATGGACAGAAGGACTCGACGGCAGTATCAGTGAAGGAGCTGGGCAAGTCCGGTGCCCTCCTCCGGCCAGCACAGAGACCACTAGCAAATGTCGCGTCAAAGAGCAATCTGGGCGCTGCCATTGATACCGTCGCGCCTGCACCGACAAAGCCTGCCGCGCACGACGCCGTCCAGCAAGCCACCAACGCCCGGAAACTCGGGTCAAAGAAGTCCACAGCGGTGTTCAAGGAGACACAGGTCGACGCTGTCTCCAGTGCAACTATTGCACCCGTCCCTTCGCGCGAACCCCTTGCTTCCCAGCCAGCCTCATTTCTCAACGAGGACCGTGCCCCAGCACTGACTCAGGAGCCCATCCTCGCCATCCCAAATGCGGCCGCGGTGACAGAAGAGAAGGGCTACTTTGACCTCGAGCACGTCACGAACCATGCAGAGCTCGCGGAGGCCGACGAAAAGTACGAGTACCTCGACGCCCTCGAAGAGCAGGCGCGTGTCATTGAGCAGGAGCGTAACGATGAACTTGCACAAGCCCTTGAGCGTGAAGAGTACTGGGACGAGGATGAGGACGAGGAGTACTATGACTTTGACGGTCACACTACTGTGCGATCCTTCCGCTCGCGTGGTGACAACACTACTGGAGGCGTCACCCAAGTCCTTGCCCCCAGGATCACTGCCAAGGTTCAGCGGGAACTCGATGCTGCCCGCATCTTCGTCGAAGCCAACCGATCAGATGAGGATGTCGAGGACGAGGCGTGGGACACCTCAATGGTCGCTGAGTATGGCGATGAGATCTTCGCATACATGCATGCCCTCGAGGAGCGCATGAAGCCCAATGCTCTGTACATGGACCACCAGGCCGAGATTCAATGGTCGATGCGATCAGTCTTGATGGACTGGCTTGTCCAGGTTCACAATCGGTTCACGCTGCTCCCAGAAACCCTCTTCCTCGCTGTCAACTACGTCGACCGCTTCCTTTCCTGCAAGGTTGTCTCTCTTGGCAAACTCCAACTTGTCGGTGCTACCGCTCTCTTCGTTGCCGCCAAGTATGAAGAGATCAACTGCCCCTCGGTCCAAGAGATCGTCTACATGGTCGACGGTGCTTACACCGCCGACGAGGTCCTGAAGGCTGAGCGATTCATGCTCAGTATGCTTCAATTCGAGTTGGGCTGGCCGGGCCCAATGAGCTTCCTCCGCCGCATCAGCAAGGCCGATGACTACGACCTCGAGACCCGCACTCTTGCCAAGTACTTTCTTGAGATTACCGTTATGGACGAGCGCTTTGTCGGCTGCGCTCCCAGCTTCTTATCTGCAGGCGCGCACTGTTTGGCCCGCCTGATGCTGAAGAAGGGTGACTGGGTAAGTTACCACTATCCCTGTCTCGTCCCTATGCTAATGATAATCACAGTCCCAAGCGCATGTTCACTACTCTGGCTACACCATGAGCCAGCTTCGTCAGCTGTTGTCCACCATTCTCGAGTGCTGTGACAACCCACAAAAGCATCACGCCGCAGTCTACGAGAAGTACACCGACAAGCGCTATAAGCGCGCCTCAATCTTCGTGGAGGCCGAGATCTCCAAGGGCTTCTCGCTTCCATTCATGTCGAGGGACAGTCTCGCTAGCCAGACGTGGAGACGAAAGTGATTAAACCACTTGTCTCGCCTCGATTCTAGCCTGACTGTTTCTGACAAGATTGCAGGGACGAGATGACCACACGTATTGCTCAAGCAATCCATCAGCAACGATCTGTCAATAGTCCTGCAGCACAAATCATCCACCCGATGCCCAATCAGACCCACCATCACCAACACGGCCACCACCGAACTCTTTTCCATTCTTGTTTATTGTTTCCCGATAGTACACGGCGCTTTGGTGGATTCCTGGAACAGGCTCAGCAGCATCAGTCTCATCGCGCTGCCCAGCCTTCGTTCGCACCGGCGCATGGTGTTTATGGTTTCCACATTTAACATTCCAACGTTTCCGAAGCAACCTCCCAGAGTCCCTCGCTACAACCTCCGCTATGCGTCCGTTCCTGGACGACGCGTTTCCAGCCAGCACGAACAAGGCGTGCATAATACCCTTCACTTGTCTCTTCTTGCATCTGCAGCGTGGCTCTTGGGACTTTATCACGACGACACGAAGTCACGAATATCAGTAGAGCACACCAAATTAATCTCTCAACCGACGCGGTGCACCCGGAGCCTCGCTTCTTGTCGACACTTTTTCTTCCCTTTCGTCAATTTTGGTCATCTTGGTGGCTTTGGAGGCAAGGAGTATAGACGGGATTCGCACGAAACGTGCATGGAGTTTTTCATTTGCGACGGGCGCCATGGCGTTCATACCCAATAGCAATGCTAGTCGATAAAAGCGCTTAATGCTTGCATCTTTCTTCACAATTCCTTCATTGCAGATATAATCGTGCTGTTTGCTTCATCATGGGTCATGGGTCTGGGGGTCACCAAGTACGGAATGCTGTGAGTCGTGGAGAGGTTGAGGGTATTGGCTGTATATTGAGCGTCACCCGTCCACTCAAGGGTGGGCTTTAAATGTCTCCAAGGCGCACTGCGATGGGTCTGCCGACCTTTTGTGCCCAGATGTTCCTGCTCCCTCATCGTCCTCATTTCCGCGAATGCTTAGCTTGGGTATCTTGTTCGCCACTGTGCTCCAAGTCGTGGCCAATGTCAACCGCTCTCTACACGAATGACCGAAACCTTGCGCGCGTGATCTGGGGTCGTATATCGTCTTCTGCCGGACATCGTCCCAAAGCATCTCATTGCGTAGCTCCCTCGGCCGGTGCGATCAAGACCACTGAGTCACCTGCATCCCAATTAGCTCAATCTTCTGCACATCATGACATCGTCGCACCTCGCACAAACAGCATCTCGCTCTGCTTCTTGACCGTCCTGACGCGAGGTTCCTGGCCCTCTTCTTCCTCCTCAGCCACGAATATGGTCTCTTCGACGTCTCCCAGCACGAGATTGCAATGCGAGTCGTATGCCTAGTTTACCGCATCAGCAGCTACTCCCGCGCGCTTCCCAATACAGCTTCTTTCACTGCGCATACGTACGTGTAGTCGTCCCTTCAGTTCGCGATCGCCACGCAGCTTCACAATCACGACTTCATCGATGCACAGGCGCACAAGATCGAGGGGCTCGTTGGTCTCTTCTTTTTCGTCCATGGTGAAAGCGGTCGTGGAGGTGGTCTGGAGGATGAGCAGTAGCTGCCGCTGTTTTGGCGGAGTGAACTTTGGCAGGGCTGTTGATCGTCTTGGCGCGGGGAGCTTTCGACACGGGTACGCCTGTCCGCATTGGACGCTAGTGGCAAGCACTATTGCGTCAATTCCAGGTACTGCGAGCGCGGGTCCTGTTTGCTTGCACATCAACAAGACAAGACACGACATCCTCGAATCTTACCAGTTGTACTGTGACTCGGAGCCTGGGTCTAAGACGCACACAACATCCTCGCTGTAGCTGGACCACCTCCGAATATGGCTGGAGTTCAGGATCAGGCTCGTGCCTCTGACGAAAACCCGCTTCTGGCCGCGCGCCCTCCCGCTACTGATGCCATCACGTACCTAACCATCGTTGAGTACAATCTGTCTGAGGAGAATCTGCCGGTCCTGCACCAAGTTCTACAAGATGCTGAATTGACGTCTACCATCGGCTGGGATCTGATACACCTCTTGCTTCCACTGCTGCCGGCCTCGGAAGAATGCTTGCAAGACATTGCTACCAAGGGGAATCCCAGAGAATGTGTCTTGAAGGTCACCGAGGCACTAAGATTACTGGAGTTTGAGGAGCGGCAAGAGTCTGAGGACGAGGGTGATGCCGATGAAGAGACTGGACAGAAACTCAAAGTGCCAGAGCTTGGTGTGGGACAATCAAGCACAAGTCCTGGTCTTCCGCCCACCGTCTTGCCGCCACTTCCGGTGCTGAAGTTTGAGATCCTCCTCGACATACTGGCCACGCTACACCGAAGGGTAAAGACGAAGTACCCTAGTCGATTCCTGTCGACCAGCTTGCAGGCTGCACTTGTGGCCTTCAACAGAGCCACTACCAACATCGACGAGCTCACACTATCTGCTATCAAGTTTGTCAAGACCCTTTCCGGCACGAAGCGACCGCATCTACCTTCAAGACGGAGCAGCGGTAACTTGTTGAGGACGACTACCAACCAGTCGGAGCCAGATCCGGAGGCGCAGAGCGAGGTGCCAAATGACGACGAAGCAAACATGGTCAATAAACTCCTTCAATCGTTCATCACACATATTCTGGAAGACTACGTGCTATCGCTCTCATTCGATGAGGATGTTCCTGGATTTTCATGGGCCAGCAGATTGATGGAGAAGTACGAGCCACAAAGAATACCAAACAAGCCGAATTACAAAAAGTATGGCGATAGGTTCGCAGACGATGAGGACTTGACCGCCCGTGCCGCTATTCTGGGGCAGGTGGTTGCTTTAACACAAGATCTCGGCCTGAAGACAGAAGATTTGGTGCGGACCGTGCTGGACGCGGAGATTGAGAATCGAGGCTTGCCAGGGAGTGAAGATGACCCGCCAGCTTCCGCAGCTGACATTCCGTTGTCGCGCACAGGAGCGTTGATACTATTGACTGCACGGATCGTTAAGCAAGAGCTATACCCGTCGGCCACGGGCGAGGCGTCGTCATCGATGAGCGTCTTCCCAGAACATGCAACCATATTGACAAATTTCATCGGTGCACTAGGTCCTCAGACCGTCGGTCTGGAACCAGAAGCACTCCTCGATACCGTGCTGGCTCTAGGTCTCATTTCTGTGGAGCACAACAAGGTGGGTGAGCCATCGGACGATGAAGCCTTTGCACGATACCTCCAAGTCCTCTCGCTCATCTCAGCCAACACACCTTCGCCTAGCTTGCGGGGTCACGCACATTACCTCACCACGACCATTCTCCGCTCGCATCCCCACGACCTCGTCCGTCTAACCTTCATCCGCGATACGCTGGAACACTGCCCATATGAGAATCTCAAAGCAAGTGCAGTCTCATGGCTGAAAGGCGAGACTCTCGAGGCGAACTCTCCGCAAGCGCAGTCACAAAGCGACGACTCCGGCGAGACCAACATCTTCGCAACACCCGTCGCGATCTCCACCGTCGCACCCTTCCTCTGGCCCGACCTGGCAGGCCACTATCCTTCCCTCGACTCCGACATAGCAGAGGCATGGATGCAATTCCGCCAAGAACTCAGCTTCTACGTCGCTGCGCTGAATTTCTACTACCTCCTCTTGCAGGCGAAACATCTTCATGAAACTCTGGGCATCAAGCAGCTGCAGCTTGCACAGTACATTGAGCCGCTGAAGAAGGTGGCTGCGCGATTCCAGGATGAGCTAAAGGCTGGGGGCGAGAAGTTGGATCTGGAGGGCGAAGGGCTGGAGCAGGCCAAGGCGGATGTGGGGTTGTTGGAGAAGGTCGTTGAGTGGGTTGAGGGCGCGACGAGCAGGGCGTAAGCGTGAGGACTTGAATGTTTGGAACTGATAAGAGAGCTGGGACGGTAGACAGCGCATGGCTGAAGGTTGATATGGCACGTGACTGTGATGATTACCTGGTAGCGAAGCTTAGGCCAAGACGGTGATTTCATAGCGCGAAGGGTATAAGAACCCTTCTTTCTATCGATGGATGCATTCTTCTCTCCAATACACCTTTTCTGAAATCTTTTGTTCAAAATTCCCAGGAGACCATGGCATGTCTTTTCTTCCAAAGCCCACGCTGTCCTACGCATGTTTGTCTGCCCTAAAAGTATCGTCAGATCACCACATGTTCTCTCCCCGATCTCCTCCGTTTTCACGAATCTTCTGCATCGCGAGGTCCAAAAGCGCTGTCAATGCATTCTATGGTTCCTGAAACTCCTGGTAACACAATCTATGTGTCTGTTGTGTGGTCTCGAAATCCATGCAGCTGTACACTATGTTCTTCCGTTCACTCTGGAGAGAAGAATATGAACTTCTCCTGTCTTGTAGGCCTGGAATCAACCATCTTCTCTTTTTTCTACACTTTTCCAAAGACGGCGAAGGGAATGGCATGTCTTGCTCGCTCTGGAGTTGGGAAAAGTTTTGGTCATCAGAATCCACAACTCACACGGCTCATGTCTTCTGTCCTCCCTCTTCTTGAAGTTTCCAGAAAGTTCGAAACGAGCCCTGCATATTTTCTTTCCTCGAATTTGTTCTGGGAGTTCTTCATGATCAATATCTTCCTGAGATTCTTCTATGTCTCGTCTTTCTCTCCTCTTAATCTTCTAAAAAACCCTGCAGCAGTGCAGGTATATGTTCTTCTCTCTGCACCACAACAACAAGAACCGTATGATTCAAAATCTTCGCAGCTCTGTCTATGTTTTCTTCCCTCTTGCCGCCAATGAAATGTACCACAAATCTTCCCTGTTCCAAGCGATGTGTGCTCTGGTTTCGGACTTCAACGAAAGACTCCGAACATACGACAATGGCAATTGAAAATATCGTATGGGTTGCACGGGCTTCTGCGAGTGTATAAATATCTCTCGGCGACCTTCTCGACTATCCTACTCCTCGATAATTGTTTTGTGGTTTTGGATTTCAAAAGATGTGTCTGAGATGTCATATTTCTTTCTCAAAACCGACGTCAGAAAGAATTGATATCCCAAACGTCTCCTAAGCAGCCAGATGGCTGCCTATTGCTCTTTGCGCTCCTCTCTTTCTTCCTCTGCCAACCGAATCCTCTATCTCAACCTGTCGCGATATCCCAGAACAACTGCCAATATGTCTATGATTTTCTCCACAAGCAGGGCAAGCACTGGATTATGTCTTTCTAAGATATGCAAAGCATCTCCATGTCGCGCTGGCGCCCGGTCTGGGCGGCGAAGTGTATAAATTTCTCGGCACTGTGCTGGCTCTGTTCTGCATCCATCGTTCTCTTTTCTCGATTACAAAAGGCTCCACAAACGTTTGATGTTCTTTTGGAAACCAAATATTGGCACTACGCATGTGCAAGAAAGGTTCTTCTGTGTCTATTATGGCTGCTGTTTTGTTCTGATCTTTCTCTCTATCCAAAAACAAAAAGCGTACGGATTTTGTCCGTTTTTGGAAACGAAAGTCTTGCAGACAAACGAATGTCAATCGGGTATGCGCAACAACATGTTCGCTGTCTTTCTCGCTCTTCGTCAATCTTCTCGAGGTATATAAATACTGCTCTGGTGCGTGGCCGACTTCTGCACAATCCTTACTTCTTCTTGTGTTTATCCAGAAAAATGGATGGAATATTGCCATATCCTCCTCCAAATCCCGTCCGGATTCCTATTCATGAGGACCAGACTTTCTCTATACACGACATGGGCCGCCTCCTACTCCGGCCTCCCGCGCTAGGCCCTGGGCTATGTAACGTCTCCCTCCGCTCAAACTGACACTCTACACATCTTCAACTCTTTGTTGACTTCCAAAATAAGAGTCACGACGCTGGAATGTCTTTGTGTTTGTCCGAAAATTTCAATCACGATTCCGTATGAAACGAAACATTCCATCGAACCAGCCATGTTTTTTTCTGCTCGCTCCTCCGCCCTTCCAAATCGAAAAATATCACCATTTTGACCGATGTCTGGCCTTGCTCGCAAACCAAGAACAGTGGCTACATGTTTGAAAAGAGAGAATTAGACGTCGCATGATTGCGACTCTGCTTGAACGGACTATTAAGTCTTCAGACCAAACTTCTTGTGCAAGACCACTCTTTTCGCACTCGATACTCCAATCTCTAGGAGACTGTCGCTATGGTCTCTTTCTATGAGGTTAAAAGATCTGTTACATGGAATAAAAACTTAAGACAGTGGTCGCATAGCTGCTTTGCGCTGCCATTTTCTCAGTCGATTGATCTACAATTTGGTGATAGGCACTTCATGATTTGTATGGCTGGGGCGGCACTATGCGCCTGCCTGAATGATTTTGAGGACCTCGATATGTTTCCACAAAGAGGCTACAGAAAACGTGCATGCTGTGCGCTCCTCGTTCGTTTGGGGGAGGATATATGAAGCTTCCTCGTCGACGAAGTATCTTACTTTACATTCAGCTTATCGAAACTCTTGTTTCCCAAAATCTTAAAAGACTGGCTCGAATACCATGACCGCGTTCTGTTTTCTTGCCCTTCCAAAACCTGTCTAAAGCTTGTTCATGTTCACAAAGCGTGGACCCAAGCGGCGATGTCTTTTCTGCGGCCTCTGGAGCCTATAAATATCTTCGTTAGCGCTCTCGTTGCCATCTTCCATCCTCGCAGACCCGCAACGACCTCTTTTTCAAAAAGTGATTACGGACATTTGATGTCCGAGCTGTGCTCTCTCTCCACTCCCAAAACCTTTCCAGGACGTTGTCATGTTCTCAAAACATTCCTCAAACGACTAATGCTACTCGTCTCTCTGCCAAAAATCCATCATAGATCCTTCCAATGCGTGCCGTTTGCTTTCTTTCTCCATCAGACTCGTCGTTCCGAAACATTCCCACTACAAAGGTTAATCTCACACTGCCATGTCTGGTTTCTCCTTTCGTCCACCTTCCTCCAAACCAAAATCCGAATTCGAGGCCTGGTATGGCCTCTCAAACATGGGGAAAGAGGATCATGGCCGCGTTTCGAATGACATCATGGCTGAGCGAATGGAGGTTGGTTGTGGGTGGGAGTCGTGATTCACACTCGTGACCTCGCGGTATCTTAAATGTAAAATCAAAAAATGCAATTGCACGGTACCATGTGTTGGGACCTGCTTTCTTTTCTCTGCTCGAAATTCACACCTGAGAATGACATGAACTAAAATACAATGACACCGCATTTATGAGCAAGAGCTGGAGCTGAGGAAGTATAAATCTTCACTGTTCGGTGCTCTCTCTTACTTCCCCACACTCAAGTCTTTGAAACTTCGAATAAATCGTTTCTCGAAAAACAGATCTTACAGAAAAATGTTTGTTCTCTGCTTCTTCTGCGAAGACATACCCAGTCTGTACATTCACAGAAAGTCCACGCGAAACCACTACATGCTCTTCTATCAAAAATTTCGCCATGCCTTTGCATGGTTGTCCTCCTCCAGCCTCCCGCTTTACTGGACCTGACGAGCACAAACATGCTTACTACATGGGCATGATCTCAAAGTGAGGCTAAAGGAATCACATGTTCCCGTCGCGTCTCTGTCGCGAAAATGACGTGTACGCGCACATTGACACAAATTATCCATCTATCATCTTATGGTCTGTCTTCGCGGGCTAGGATCTGTATAAAGTCTTCTCTTCTCTCACCTTCTTTGCTTCTTCATTCTTACAACTTTCTAAGTTTCCAAATTGTCGCGAAATTCAAAGTCAATGTGTGTTGATACGGCAAAGGTTAGGTTGAATCAAGTAACGGTCGTTGCAACGAGTTGAAGTAGATGATTCATTGAAAGAGAGAGAGGAAAAGAACTACATATGAACTATACTCAGGGGTCTGGTCTGAGCGCTGCTCAGGCACTGTGATCCGTGCGCCTGATCAAGTGACCAAGATCAGTGCGCAGGTTTGATGCCAACAATGTGGTCTCACGTATGTTGTCGCGGCGCCTTTCCCTACCTGAAAACGTCCTCGTCTTCAAATCTCTTAGACGTTTTGCAAACGATCTTTGCCTCTTTTCCGGAAGTCTCAATATGAAGTCATCGCCCGGCAAGCTTGTATTGTTCGAAAGCTCCAAATTTGTGGACACTCCAGATGTTTCCCCTTTTTCGAAAAAAACTCCATGAGCGCGTAAGATGCTGTGGTGTCCCTGTTGTGCAAAGATATCATGGACGTGTTTTCCTCCAAGAAACGAATGGACAGCGTCCATATGATCTTTGGCTTCTTCTATTTTGCGCCGTATAAAGTCATCACTCTGGAGAACTCCTTATTTTGTTCTCCAAAGTCGAATTCAGATTCCGAAAATCTTGTTTATTGAATCCATGACACGTCTGACTCATGCTCGCGTGGTGTCGTCTCGGTTCGCGTGGACTACAGTTCTCGCGCGCTTCCAAAAGATGCTGTCCCACCTGTCGCACGAACCACGAATCTTTCTATCGCGTCTATTTAATCTTCTTATCGGTTCAACAACTTTTCTTGCGCATCTCTGAACTCCAAAATTTCTAAAAATCGATATCTCCCGGAATACTTCAGTAGTCGCGCTCATGTTCTGCCGGCTTTGAATCCACGAAAACCAGCGATGATTCGGATATGAGCAAAAAAATAGTATTCAGCCTCCATATAATTCGTCGGTCGCTTCGCGAGTCTTACATAAAGTTCCTCGACATGTGGTGCCTTCTCCACGACATCCTGGAAGATTCTGTGCTTCAAAAGCTTTGTGGAAGTGATCATGTCCTCCTGCTCCAAAGATTCTCGCATCATGTCCACATGATCTTCGGCTTCCTCTTAAATACCTACACGACATCTCCTGTTCGAAGTTCTAGTCCGCTACAGTCGGATCCTGGCTTGACTTGATTTGAAGTATACTTCAAAAAGGAACTACACCGCAGATATTTGGAGCGGAACGTTCTTTCCACCGGCGAAACATGCACGCCATCACCTGAAAGACGCGGATATCCTTTCTCATGATTCTTTTCCTGTGGCTGGCGGGTAGCTATATAAAGCGCGATTTTACACACGCAACTTCTCATCCACAAAGTATCTGCTTTTCCAAAAACAAAATGACGTCGGACAATGTTGCGTCTGCGCCTCCGCGTCTACGAATTTTCCTTGTTAGGCGTCCACGTTCCAAAGTCTCCCGATTCCGCTAAGTTAAGGACCATTCCTTCAGTTGCATCGGAAAAGTCTCATGCCCACTTTCTTCGAGGCAGCACACTCATTCACAACTGTGCAATGTGAAAAGAGCGCTATGCAGAACGTAATTATGTGGGGCTTCCTCCTTCTTCCACCTTCTGTATTAAAGCCAGCAATTCTGCGCACACTGCAACTCGACTACAACATTGATCAGAAGTTATCTTGCTCCGCAAATCACTGACATCGCACCTGATGAGCGCCTCATTATTCCCTTCCTGACAACTACTGCGCCGCCAACTGATGTGTCTGCAATCTTGATAAGTTAAGGCTTTGAAGAACACCATGCACCTCTGTCGCCGAAACTTTAAAACTCTCCTCGACCAAGATCCCTTGCTTTGATCTTCTTCTTTCTTTTGTGGTCTCAAAAGTTGTTATCCCCTATAAAGCGTCATCCTAGAGTCTCATGGGATTTCTGGCCCTCTTGAAAGTCTACGCAAGTCCGACATCATGTGCGAGCGAAGCCTTGGTGAAGTGCAATTAGATGCAAGGTTCACGTCAGCTGAGCAGGTGTATAAATGTCCAAGAGCGCTCCAAGGCATGTTTTCTCCTCTTCTTAGCTCAGTTCTCTTCCACAATTAAACCATTTCCATTGAAACTGGAAGGCAAAAATACTATGACTTGTTTCTGCTGGGCTCCTGATTTCGAATTAGAAGACACCAACTTTCATGATCAATTCGTCCGACAGTCTCGCCATATTCTCCTCTCGCAAGCTGCTCGGCCACTCTTCACGTGCGCCAAAAGCTACTACAATGCCGTTCATGACCTCGTCGCAGATTTGCTGTTTCGAATGGACATCACAAGAAAGTCTGCATGGATTGGGCTAACACCCGGGAGTTCTATATAAATATCCTTCATATGGCACACTCTCATTCTCATCAAACACACAACTATTCTTTCTTCTCCAAAAGGCAGCAACAGCTCCATGTGTTTGCTCTTTCGTTTCGGAAAGTTAGAAGAACAGTATCATGATCTCACGGTCATCATGAACCAACACCCAAACCCGAAGCTTCATGTTGCGCTCCGGTCTCAAAAGCCAACTATTACACATGCATGGCGTCCGACTGAGCAGAAGCATGTCGATAGCAGCACAGACCACAGTGAACTATCGGCTATTGAAAGATCTCATCTTCACTCTCTCCTTTCATCCCCATTATCCAATACTTTCTTCTCTTCCCTAAAACACTCCATTGGTGGCAAGTATGTCCGGCTTCGTCCTGTGCCCTGTCTCAAACGTCACAAACTTTGTGTTTTGATCTCATATGCACGAAAACACAATCCCAGTGCTCAAAACTGCATGTTGCGCTCCGGTGTCGAAAGCTATCTACACCATTCGCATGTCTTGAACTCTACGAAGAATAGCAATAAGTAGATCGGAGCAAGGGCTGCTCGAGCATGTTATCTATATAAAGCACTTGTTATCTCTCTTCTCTTCTTGTAGACAACCAACTACTCTTTCTTCTTTCTTCTAAAAAGAGGTATACCATTTCAACATGACCAGCCTCGTTATGTGCCTGTCTCCGAAACAAGTCATATTTGGCCGCATGCTTTCTTGACTCCAAGTCCTCTGCCTCAAATCGCACCACATGGTGGACATTCTGCGTCCTATCCTCGAAACTTGAATTTGTCAAGTTCATGTTGAATTTCCCTGAGCCCTTGCTGCAGACAGTGTGGATCGTTGGGGAATCTTGTCTATATAAAGTCCTCGTCCTCTCCCTCCTCTCATTGTCAACTCTTAAGAAGTTTCTGCCCGCCTCACCAGGAATTGGAACATCAGCAACCTATGACGAGCTTCTTTTTGCGCCTGTTTCCGAAATCAATTCGCCTTCGTCTTATGCTCTTTTGCCAACGGCAATTCAATTCGAAACGACCTTTTAAGCGATAAAATGCTGTGCTTTGGCCTCGAGACCAGAAGTTGTGGAGAGCATGTTCCATGTTTCTGAGAGCTTGCCTCTGGCAACGCCATGCTTGAGGGAATCTTATCGATATAAAGCCCCCGTCTTGACCTCCTCTCCTTGTCAATCGTCAACAATTTTCTACCTTATTTCCAGAAACCTATAGTGGCGACCTGTTATGACCAGCATCGTCTTTTGCCGTTGCTCAAAATCGACCGGTTCCATGCCATGCTCTAGATGTCTGTTGCTCTCAAATTTCTCATCCAAAAGCTCACTCACTTTCGCCATGCTGCGTCTTGGCCTCGAAATCCTCAACTACGACGCGCATTCGCGGCACATCATGGCAAGAACAAGTGAAAAGCACATGCGCCGTTTGATCGCGCTGACTGTATAAGAGTATCCATCTTCTCCTCTCTTTGCTTCATCATCTCCACAAAATCTCTACTTTCTACCATAACTTTAGGAACAAGAATCGCATGTCCTGTCTCACCTCCTGTCTTCTATCAGAGCTCTACAACGGAAATTACAATGTCTCGTTCGCCAAAACTTATCTCAAAGTTCACGCACATCTATACTATGCTGCGTTCCGTTCTCAAAAGCTAATGACGGTCACCACATGTCGCGCCCGGTTTCTTCCCCGCTCAATAATAGCAGCAGTTTACACAACGCACTGAATTCGGCTTTGAAGTATGTACCTCCTCCATCTTCCTCTACTCTTTTCAATTCATCATGCTCGCACACACTCCTTCCCTTTTCCAAAATGACGGATCAGCAGACCGATGACCACCTTCAATCCATACTCCATCTCAAATGTAGCACCAAACTACCCTTCTCATCTCCATCTCCTCGCCGGACTTGATCGAAAACCCTGAGATGTAGAGAAATGTGCAACGAATGTCTTTGCTTCAATTTCAAGTTTCGGCAGCCGTGATGCACCATCTCGCTCTCATCCCCCATCTCCTCATCGCATGCCTCATCCACCATTCAAAAATATCAATATCCCGCAATTCTTCAACCCATCCAGGAGCCTACAAGACCTTCAATTCAGCAGTCCGAACTCTCTCAAAATACACGATGATCTCCACGCTTCTGGATGGTCTGGCCGGAAAGTCGGAATATAGCTACCAGCATACCTCATGATCGCTGAGTAGAGATCGTAGTAGGTGGGTTGGTGTATTGGGTAGAACAGAGTAGGAGAGGGGAATCATGGAGGTGGGAGGATATGGTTTTGATTCTGATTTTGATTTCGATTCATGAGATATCATCACTAATTCGTCAGTCCATCCTCATCATCTCTCCCCCTTCCCTTCTCCGTCACTCACTGATTCTTCCTCTTCTTTCTCTTCTTTCTACTGCGAACTCCCTCCTGAGATTGTGAGCACCTGTCCATTAACCCAACCCCCATCTTCGCTCGCGAGGAATGCCACGACCCGCGCTACATCCTCTGGCACGGCGCATCGTCCGAGCGGGCAGTGACTCGCCATGAGACCCTCGATCTTCTCCGCTGGCCACTCAGGAGTCCCCCCCGGAATGTAGTGCCTATTCGATAATCAGCCCACCGTCCTCTTTGTCAAACACCTCCTCACCGCAAACGAGAAGAAATCCACATACCAAGCATTCTGCGTAAACATGTCACTCTTAATCCCCCCCGGCGCCACCCCATTCACCGTAACGCCCCTCTTCCCAAAATCCGTCGCAAACGCCTTGATGAAACCAATCACCGCCATCTTGCTCGCATTATACAGCGCATGGTCTTTAACACCCAGGAGGCCCGCTGCAATCGAGCTCATGAGGATGATCCGCCCGTTGTCCTCGATGTGCTTGTATGCCGTCTGCCCGACGAAGAACTGCGCGCGGGTATTGAGGTTGAAGACGTGGTCGTATTTCTCCTCGGTGATTTCTTCCGTCACGTCCCAGGACTCGGTACCGGAGTTAGACATGACGATGTTGATTTTGCCAAAGGCCTTCTTCGCCTCCTCAAATAATCGATGGATCTCGGATACTTTGGAGACGTCGGCTTGGATGGCGACGGCCTTTGCGCCGTTTTGGAAGCCCTCGATTATCTTGCAGACTTCTTGCGCGGGGCCCGCGGATGAGACGTAGTTTACGATTACGGAGGCGCCGCGCTTGCCCAGCTCGATGGCGCAGCCGCGCCCGATGCCGCGGCCGGCGCCGGTGATGAGGGCGACTTGGCCTTCAAGAGAGGCGGTGGGGACGTTGATGACCATGGTGGTGGTGTGGATATGGTCACGTGGGGGTGAATGGGATGGTCCTATTGTTCGATTGGTAGGTGGCTAGGTTCCTTGCTCTTTTGTGCTGAAAGCCGTTCAAGAATATAGCCTGAAGATTGAAATGCAAACAGGGTATCGTATATCCTCCCTCCCCTCCTCCCTCGCATTATTATATATCCATTGTACATCCTGCGAAACACATGGTCGTCGGCGTGGTCTAGCGGGCACAGCGTGGGGATCCGAAGCTCCAGTGCCGAAAATAGCAGGGCTCCTCAGGAACGTGCGACTTGCGACTTGCGGCTCTACACTTCGGAACCCTGGTTGCTTTACCACTGCTGAGCTAGAGGCGCCCGTTTAGCACACGTTGTTTCGAAGTGTCATGCACGTGTGCCGGCTCGCAGTGCGGGCGTCGGAAGAGGGAGGGGCCATGATGCTCGGGAGGAGAGGTGTTGAAACAGATGTGGGATTTCGGAGTTGCGAAGATTGGCCGAGCTCAACAGCTGTTGCATACGCGCTTCTACCGTGTTATGTACATGAAGTTGTGATGATGACTTGGTGTCTGTCTTGATGGACTCGAACACGGAAAGAGCGGAGCTGCCCTTAGCCCAGGTACCAGAACTGGACATGTGGGGCAAGCCGAGGGCATTTCGAGGTATACAATGAGTAGCATTCTATCGTGTGTAGATTCATCACTTGAGATACTAATGAATCTTCACAGCTTAATCTCCCCCTCAAACTTCCCCTGCGTATGCATGAAGTTCGCCCTCAGCGGCGTCACACTCGTATACCCCTGCGCAACCGCCCACCCATCATTCCCCGGCTCGCTCTGCTCCACGCTATCATACACGTCCTTGAACCGCGGCGCCCACTTGAAGTGTTTATGGGAGTACCGCATGTGAGGTTGACCGGTCGGTGTATCTGCTCCAGACGCTCCACCATCTTTGAGAATCTCGCTGTTGCTGCGCAATTCCTTCTTCCCCAGCTTTTCTTCCTGCTTGCGAATTTGACTCTCGATATCGGAGGGCGTATCGTCGGCTTCGGATGGGACTTCGACGACTTGAAAGCACGAGTTGGAGGTCCATTTGTTTTGCAACATGTTTGTCCAGAGAATCTTTCGATCCCCCACTTTCTCTACCAGCGGGACGTTGACGGTATACAAATGCGTATTTGAGTCCCAGTTGTCAAATAGATATTGTATGAGCTTTGCGCTCAGCTCAGAGGCGCCCGATATTATGCCCGCGTCGTGGTTGCGGTCGAAGAAGGCGTAGCTGAGCGCTATTGACTTGACGCCGCAGACTGCAGCTTCCATTGCGCCGCCTATGGTGCCGCTGCTGAGGGAGAAGACGGCGGTGCTGTTGCGCCCATAGTTGGGGCCCGAGACGACGAGATCGATTGGGCCGCGGGCAGAGAAGTAGTGGTAGAGACCAATTTGGACACAAGACGCGGGTGTGGAGTCAACCAGGACCCATTCCTCTTCTGTGCTGTCTGGAGGGAGTGGTGTGTTGTGGGTTGTGCCGTGGTTTGTGAGGCGACCTTCGGAGGTGGTTTGAAGAGGTGCAGGGCGGAAGTAGGTCGGTTTGATCTGCGAGTTATGTTAGTACAAAACTCTTGAAGCATATGACTTTCCTCATTCTTCATGTAAGAACTCACCGACTTGCCAACAAGATGTGCCTTTCCTATCCACGAACGTTGGGTATGCGGCAGCACGACTGAGACAGTGTGTCCATGCTGTTGTAACGTCGAGACTAGGGAGTGTACGTAGGGGGAAGATTGATCTGAAGGGGGACCGTCGTCGTTGGTAATCTATGTGTCTTTAGTGAAAAGTCTGCTGCTCTTAACTCAAGTCATCTTACAAGAACATGCATCTTGGCTACCGAAGTATACACAGGTTGTGGTGAAGAGAGCAATTGGCGTCGCAGTCCAAGAGCACGCAGTGGGGCAAACATGAAGGGTGACGTGCTGTTCCGAAATGGCTAACTATCGATAAATCGGAATAGGCGTAGCACCAGTCGACGTCCGCCTTGTTTTCGGAACACCTCCCCATTGCATTGCTTGACATTCTCTTAACCTGTGGTAGAAGGTCATTAACCTTCGAATACATAACGAAGTAAAGATTCTTATTGTGGATATCGCGTAATTACTGTACGGGTATGCCCAGAGCCGTAAATGAGCAACTCCGCCAAATGCTATCATGATCAAACGCCTGTAACCTCTGTCCCTGACAACAATCCTCTGCTCATTTCTTCGCCTTTGCAGCCTGCATCTTCCCCAGAATTGTCTTGCTCTTCGTGCTGCTCTCCACTTGCTCCGCACTGCTGAGACTGCTGTAGAAGGACCGCACTTTCTCGTGCGCAATTACTTTTCGGGGATCAAAGCGGAGGATCTGGAGACCCGCCATACATGTCGCACGGGAGAGGGCAACATAAGCTTGACCCTTCTCGAAAACACGGCCGAGATCGACACGTACTCGCTCCAGTGTTTGTCCTTGAGCTTTATGAATAGACAAAGCCCACGCGAGGATGAGCGGAATCTGGCTGCGTGATGCTTGTACCTCTCCGTTGGGCAATTCGATCTTCCAATCTTCTCGTTTGCAGAGTAGATCGCGTGTTGTGCCGTCTGCAATGGCGAAGCGCACGACGGGAAATACCTGTGCTGTGTTGAGACCAAGCGTGCTCTTTGCCATCTCCGTCTTCATGGCCTGTTCTGAGGGTCCACCCTCCAAGAAGGACTCCTCGTCCTCTTTGTACAGATTGAACATCTGCTCGGTCATGAACCCGGTGACCTTTCCAAGTGAGCCGTTGACAAGCGTGTCGTCCATATTCTTGACAAGCATGACTTGTGCGCCCTTCTTCAATGCTACGATCTCCGGCACCATGCAGCTCTGGAGTAAACGATCACGCTGCTCTTTATTCGTAATCGTACCACCGTCTTTGGCGTCGAAGTTGAACACTGTTCCGTGCAGCTGCTGCATGCGCAGGTTGTTCGCACGGTCAACTTCTTGGCGTGTAGGAAATAGCTCGGTAGCCTCGATGTTCTCGTCCGAAGCCGGCAGCGGTCGATCTAGCTTTCTGAAACGCGATATCGAATCAGGTGTGAGCTTGCCTTCACGCATCTCGTTCAGCATGTTTGCAAATATGGGATCTTTCTGACGGAAGACGTGATGCAGGCCGATGGTGTGTTCGATGGATGTCGTCCAGGTGCTCGCGTCAAAGGCAAATTTGGATGTTTTTCCGTACTCTGGCACGGGGGGCAGTTGGAAGAAATCGCCAGTAATGACTAATTGGATGCCGCCAAATGGCCTGCCATTGTTGCGGATTGTGCGGGCGATCTGCTCTAGTTTGTCGAACATGTCGCCGTCGACCATGGATATTTCGTCCATGATCAGGACCTTGGTGCGCAACCACCTTTGCTTGGCTTTAGCATTTCGCCGGATCTTCTTGATCAAATCCTCCGCGGGCTCCTTGCCGAGGCCGATACCCGCAAAGCTGTGTAGAGTGACGCCGCCGACGTTACATGCTGCCAAGCCGGTGGATGCCGTCACGGCTACTCGATCAGGCTCGCGGATGTATTTTCGTCGTAACGCAGCGATGATCTCTCGGAGAAGGACGGATTTACCAGTACCTGAGGATGTTAGTGTATCGCTTGTCTACATATGACGGAACACTCACCAGCTGAACCCGTGAAGAACACGCTCTTCTTGTACTCAGTAACGAGGTTGAGCACGTTTTGCTGCTCTTCACTGAGGAAAATACGATGGACGGTGTTCTTCTTCCTCTTCTTCACAGCCTTCTTTAGATCATCCACAGATACATCATTCTCCTTGACCTGCTTCTTGTTCGCCTCGCGGAGATTCTTCTGCTGCTGCTTCAATGCACTCTGGGTCGTGTTCCACGGGTACTGTGACTTTGGTTTGGGCGTGGCCGCAACCTCTGCCTTGGGTTCCGTCGATTGCCTCTTCTTTGGTCGTGGCAACTCTTCCTCCTCGACTATTTGATCGTCCACCTCTTGTGAGCTAGCGGCCTTTTGGTTTTGCGACCACGGCAAGAACGCGCGTTTGTTTCTTGGTTTCGGCGGTTCTTCCTTCTGCGGTGTCTTGAAATGTTCAAGAGGAGACGATGACCACGGTATAAGCTGGCTGCTATCAAGCTCTACTCGTGCCTGGGCGGCGGGCGGCGGATGGGACTGATACCCAGAGTCTCTTAAGTCACTCGAACTCCACTGTGGCAATTTCGGATACGTGACAGTGCCTTTCGTTGCGGGATCTTCTACGTCTAGATCAATGTCGCTGTCGAAGTCGTCTTCGTCGAAAAGAGCAGTGGCCAAGCCATTGTTGCTCCCGCGTGCAGACGCGCTGGCGGCAGGTGGAACGTGGTTCTCTTTCTCCATGGCTGCCATGTTGAGAGTAGGATAATTCACTATCTCCTCATGAAAGTCCAAGGTCTTTGCCAGGCCACTCGACGTTCGCTTGGTTCCTTGGTTGTATGCACCCCGAGCAAATGGGCCCGCGCCATTCTGCTTCGTGGTGCTCGCCAACGGGCTTGCCGTCTTGCTCAATGCTGAGCCGTTGCGCGCGAACGAGGTTCCGAGAGACTGCTGTTTCGACGCGATGTGCGATGCGGGCGGAGGAATGGTGGCATTGTGGCGGTTTACTGCTTGGTTGAACATGGTCGTAGTGACATGTGGACGGATAGCGAGGTAGCCGTAGTATGGGCGGGGCGATGTCGTGAGCGTGGTTCGGGTCGCCAAAGACGCAGCCAAGGTGGGACGTGATCTGGAGAGGCGCGTTTTAGGAAGGTTTGTCTTGGGTGCGTGCGGCAGGTGCGAAAGCGAGCGTTCGGGATGGGCCAATTTCAGCGACGCACCCAGCTTAGACAGTGCGAGAAGCATGCAGCAGAGAAGGAGCGCAAGCAGAAAGGAAATTGTCAGTGGCAGTGTGTCGAGGAAGTGCATGCCCACACAGCGGGGAGTGATGGCTTGGGTGCTATGGCCACAGCGCGCGGAACGCGATTTGTGGTGGGTCTGTCACGTGCTTTCGTGTGTGGCGAGACGAATTGGGAGGCATTTTGGCGTTGAGACATCCCACCTTAGGCGACCGTCGATGATGCAGGTCTTATGGTCATAGAACATTGCTGGCCATCTCGTCGCACACATGGTTGACAGTGATTTGCTCGCGATCATCTTTCATTCTACGTTCCCGGTATCATAAGTCATACTTCATCAAACAAGCCTGGTAAGCTACCCAAATCAAAGGACCATGTTCGCCAGATCCAGTCGTCACCCGTCTAGCCTCGAGTCCATAGGGGAATCGCAAGTCATACGCTGAACGCTAACACAGAATCATAAGCGACAAATGACTGATGACAGCTCGACACAGTCTCGAGTGCATACAAGGAACAACGAATGCTTTTGAGGTAAGGATAGGTATCGGGCAGACATAGATGGTGGGCAGATCTCGCCAAACAACCCAAGCAAAGAACGACATGGAGCAAGGAAATTCATTGAAAGTCTTCCGTAACCCGACCGTTGAGAAGCCACTTCCGCCGCCCAAGAAGTGGGCAGCGGAGAAAGAAACAAGTGGCCCGAGGCAGCCTTTCAACAACAACCGTCGTACACCAATTTTGAATAACAGATACCATGGGTTCACATGGGGAGATAGCTAAAAAGATGGTCCAGAGATGGGAATATCCAACGGGTGCCCGTGATAGCAGACAAGTCGTAAGAATGAGGGAAGCAATGCAGAGCAAAGGGACACTAATGAGAACATAATGCTCAACCGGGGTATCCGCCGAAGCCGTTTTGGTTGAAGTTGCCCTGCTGGGGCTGACCCCATTGTTGCTGCTGAGGGGGCCCACCGCGACCGTACCCGCCGGCACTTTGCGGCGTCTGCATCTGCTGGTAGTTCATACCAGGACCGCCGAAGCCCTGTTGCTGCTGAGCAAAGGGTTGTCCGCCGGGGCTGGGTCCTGCCCGTGCATTAGATTGTGTTTTGCGATATTGCAACTTCCTCCGGTGCCGCTCACCTGAGGGTGACATGGGGCCACCCGGGCCACCACCACCGTACTGAGGGAAGTACGCGCTTGGAGTCTGGGGGTACGCCGAGTTGGGACCCGCAGGCGAGTACCCGGCGCTGCCGTCGAATTGGCCTGTTGGAGGGCGGTCTTTACCCCACTAGAAATGATGTGAGCGACGCAAGAAAACGAAAGAAAAGACCTCAACCTACGCTGCACTTGAGGGGACGGCCGTTGACGTTGTAGCCGTTGAGCTGACAGATGGCCATAGCAGCATTCTCGTGGGTGTCCATTTTAATAAAAGCGAAGCCACGGTCCGACTGGAATCGAGTCTCGGTGACATATCCAAAGTTCTGGAAGAGAGGGACAAGATCCGACTGGGAGGTGTAGGGGGTCAGGTTGCCGACGTAGCAAGTCGTCTGCCACTGGGGAGTCTGGGCGACGACCATATCGTAGCTCTGCACGCCGTGGGTCGGAAAGTGGTGGTGTCCGAAAGGAGTGGTGGGTGTCATGCCCATTGATGCCATGGCTTGCTGCTGGGAGATGGAAGGCTGGCCCTTCTGGTTGGCCCAGTTGCAGCGAATGGCGCGGGATCCAAGCCACTCTCCGTCCATGGAGCTCAGCGCACGCTCAGCATCAGCACGGTCACGGAATGCGACGAATCCGTACCCACGCGACCTGCCAGTCTTCATGTCCCACATGACGCGCGCCTCGGAGACGGGACCGAAGGTGGAGAAGGCCTGCAGGAGAACCTCATCGTTGACCTCGTTGGACAAGTCGCCAACAAAGATGTGGAAGTGGTTGGACGTGTCCTCCTTGGCGGTGTTGTTCGACTGATAGGCCCAGTTGACGCGGATTTCCTGTTCGAGTCAGAAACGGTTGTCTAAGCGTGGCAGCATTGCGCGCTTACGTTGTTGTGAATGCGACGGCCGTTGAGAGTCGCCATTCCTCGCTCGGCCGCCCCGGGGTCATCGTACTCGACGAATCCGTAGTTGAAGCCCTTTGAGTTCTCCTGTTAGCTGTCAGTGCTAGTATATTCGCCGGGCGTGCAAGATATATAGCCAGATTGTGCCACAAGTAATGCGGAGAGCAACGCGGCGCGACTGGCAGTGTATCTTACAGACGGAGAACTGACGGTCTTGTCAGGGATGATCTTGACGCTCTGGACGTGGCCAGTCGTCTCGAAAATCTGACGCAGCACTTCTTCAGTTACTCGGGGGTCCAGGCCTCCCACGTAGAGGGCTCGCTTGTTCGGTTCGGGCGCGGCGCGACGGGGCACGTAGCCTGGCCCGCCACTGCCAGGCGACATGGCGTCCAAGCCCGGGTTGCCGGGCAGGGGCGATCCCATGGCAGTTGGGATGGGATTCGTGTTCTGGGGGATCACGACGGGGGCAAGCGGCGGGGGCGGCATGTGCTGCTGCTGTTGGCCCTGGTGGCCGTCGAAGCCAGGGGCGCCGCCGGGTGGAGGTGGGAGATTACCCCCGGGTTGCTGCTGGTCGGCCATGGCTGGTGAGCGGCGTGTCGCAAGCGGCGCGGACGAGTAAAGTATAAGTGTATGGGAGAAGCGAAATGGTGGGCAGGCTGGCGGGCAGTGCAGAGGGGCGATAACAACGACGAGGCCGCGAGCACAAGAGTGGTGGAGGGCGAGCCGGCGGCAAGGAAAGTCGTTAGGGGCGCAAGCAGCAGAGGCGCAAGGAAAGAGACGGAGAAAGAGAGGAAGAGAGAGGGCAAGGAGATGCGATCAAGGCAAGAAACCGACGCCGAACAACGGAAAGCTGCTGTCTGCTGGGTCCTGTGTGGGGTGAGGAGGGAGAGATGCGAAGGGTGTGCGCGCAAGTGGCAGCAGTAAGAATTAGCCCACGCCCCATGCAGAGCGGGCCGGTAGCTGGAACCGTAGTAGCCCTACCGCGCCGCCTGCTGCCAGCGCTCTGCAGATCAGAGGGGCTGAGGCGTGTGTCCAAAGTTTCTTGCTCGTTCAGGGTCTTTTGCGTGCTGCAGGTCGATTGATTGATTGATTGATGCTGGTGACTGGCATGTGAGTTGATTCGCTTCCGTGCTGGCTGTTGATGTTGACTGGCGGGACCCGTTCGGGGTGACACAAATATTCGAGTCTTTTCCCTACAATGCCTCGAACCGTGCGTAGCCGAGTCTGTCTGGTGCCTAGAAGAATGACTGCAGTCGAGGCCATTGTGCTCCCGCGCTGTCGACAGTCTGCCACCCATCAGGCGCCTTCCCCGCAGGACTCAGGGAAGGTGCCAGTGCGAGAGTCGAAAGCTTGGCGCGTAGCAGCGGCAGGTGCAGGTGCGCGCTCGGTAACGAAAGCTTAGTGAGGCGCCATTTTAGGCTGGATGCAGGCAGGCAGCGAGCGGCTCGTGGGCCCGCAGCGAGACCAAGACGCCCTTCGTCACCTTTCAGACATAGCGCCGACCCGCCGACTGTCCTCGCGTCTGCGCGTCTCCGAGACAAACTGCACCTACCCTTCTGCCTTCAACCACCGCCCACACCTCACCTCGCCTCGCCCACCATGTCTGCCCTGAAGGTAGAGCAGCCTGTGCCAGAGCAGCCGCCCGCTGCGCCAGTAATTGGCGGCCACAACCTCGACAATCTGCAGAGCATGCTGAACCTCATCTTCATACAGTCCGGCCGCTTCATCAAAGAACACCAGTCGGGGGGCGGCACCGGGCGCATGAAGATCGCATTGCAGCGCGCAGTCCCAGTCGCAACAGAGCGCTACCACGATGCGCTCGACGAGCTTGAGAATGAAGTGCGCTTGGCGCAAGTCGTCCTGCGGAGGGACCTGGCGCTGCTGAAGCAGGATCGCAAGAAGCGGGAGGTCGCAGCCAGGGAGAAGGAGGCGGAGAAGGCAAGGCTCGTAGCTGAATCGAAGAATATCCCTGTTGTGGAGAAGAAGCCGGAGCCGGTGGTCGAAAAAGTGTCCACCCCAGCCCAGCAGGAGGTCCCCATAGAGAAGGAACCCACTGCAACGGTCGAGCCCGAGAAGCCGCTTGAGCGCAAAGAAGAAGACGTTCCACCGCCCATCGACACTTCAGCTGCCGAGTCGACGGAGCGAGATCCCCTCTTCGACGGCACCCCAACGACCGCCAACCCCCAAGACAACGAGTTCGACTTCGACGCCATGTTCGGCGACGCAATGGACACGACCAACGATGTCGGCCACGATGACATGATGGGCGCGGCCGACAACATGGACTTCAATTTCGACGAGGGGCCCTCACTTCTCCGGGGCCTCGAAGACTTCGCCAAGAGCGGCGACGACATGAGCGGCCAGCCCGAGGAGAACGTCGACATTGACATCAGCATGCCCGATCTTCCCGATCTGAATCCACCTGCTGAAGTCACCGCGCCGCCGGAGCCAGCTGCTGCAGCAAAAGCACCCACCCCTCCAGCCGCGACTGAGCCCCCTACCAACACCGAGGCGGCAAACAACGACTCGACAAATAACGATACTGCAGGCGATGATGCTGCAAACGACGACCTCATGGGCGGCATGATGACGGACAATCTCGACGACCTCTTCAACATGGACGACTACGAGAACCCCGAGCAATCCTCCTTTGACGACGCGTTTTCTTTCTTCGAGTAGTCTCCGATTCCGCACGAGCAGCGTCCTGCTATTGTCCGTACCTGGCTATCTGACCTGGGTCACGTCGATTTTCTGCCTTGATACCCTTTGATTTGCGCGTGCGTTTTGAGTAGATTTGATAGATATATCCTATTACTATTGTTATTGATATGTACTGCTTCATTGATCTGGTAATGCAAAAAAAAAGGGTCATGGTTATAGCAGTAGTCTGGTAATGCACTTGTGACTCTTTCCATGCTGGCGTGCCAGAATCAAATCTCGCGGATTGACTTTCTGCCGTTATTTCTTGCATTTACTTATTGAAAGAGGGGGCAAGGACTACACATGACATTCTAGCATTCGGCTTATGTTGCTCTAAACTACTGTGCAGTTGTTTTCTGAAATAGATAAGAGTAAGTCTGTGGAATGGAAGCACATGTAGGCAACATTTTCCATGTGAACTTAACGAGTCGAAACGCGTCGAAATGCACATCTAGCTGTCGTGAGGCTGGTTATGTTTGGTTAGCTGTCGTTAAAGAGAGAGTATTTGGTTAACTGTGTTTATGATTCAAAATGCCTGTTGGGAGCCATAGTTGACGTACTGTATACTGGTGTTGAATCCGAGCGTTCTGAGGCAGGATCCGCGACACGTCACGACAGTGTCGATGTGGGATAGTC
>QVXC01000384.1:0-31971 GCA_003501895.1 Phaeosphaeria sp. A1 3.1a
TGCCATTACGTCGACGGCGGATCGTTGCTTCAGCTGCGTGATAGATTGCTGCAGCAGGACGGTTGCCTTGAACTTGTTTATTACTAATAGCTGAGATAGCGAGCTGTACGTCTGCTCCATTTGAGACTAAACGAGTTGGCGTACGTTGAGCCATTGTACGTTAAGATGAAAGAGGTGGGCAGGTTTGGTGGGGTGCGTCACTCGCTTGTACGCGTCACTCGCTTGTACGCGTCACTCGCTTGTAAACCACGTTATTACTTCAAATCAAGGAGTTTGTACAATTGAAACCGTTCAGCATCGGTGGTTTAGTGAAACCACCGATCGACAGCACTTTGTAGAGCGCCTTCTTGCCCAGCACAAAAAAATGGTGTTCCCAATTCTCATTTTCCAATTTCGAGATCCAAGAACACTCGAACGAGGACACGTCAGCACCGAATATGCCCAGTCCGTGCCACAAAAACCTCAACAAAGCCTGACAACCAATAGATCAAGATCAGCATTGTTACCGGCGTTGGTCCAAGTGTCCGAAGGGGTGTGGTAGGTTCTGGTGGGAAACATTCTGTGCTATGTAACGAACGAAAAGGCAATTTTCGTTAGTCCTGGGACCTCGATGTGGACAAGCAGCCGCACTCAGCCACAGAAAGAAATGCGTATGATGCAAGTCGATCTTGAGCTTCAGAAACCCTCTTCCTCAATGCGTCTACAACAGCAGGCAGCATTGATGAAAATTCAGAGTAGATTGACCAGCAAAAATTGCCCCGCTGAAGCCCCCAAAGGAGATTCAATCCAAGACCTGTCCGCGCTGTGCAATGCAGCAGATCCTGAATGGACCAACGAAAGCTTGAGCTCGTGGTCCGCAAGAAGGTAAGTATGAAAAAGATTAGAGAGGGACGGGGACCTCAGCCTTTATATACCCGTGGAGGCCAGTTGGCCCTAGTGATTCACGTGATCGCGTCGTGGCCTGAAATTGCGGCTCGGCAATTCTACGGGCGTCTGAGCGTCGTCAATTGTCCTTCACCTTGGGCTAGTCTCAGACACAAGTGCGGGCGATGTGAAAATAACAGAGGTAAGCGAATATTCTCTCTTATTGCGATTGCGGTACTCGGAGAGCTCAATTGCTGCGCATCGTGGGGCCCGGAAGCTTCACACGATCGTAAACAGTTGGCAAGCTCTATGGAGCTTTGCGTAGCACTCCAGCTCATCCTGTCACTATTTCCATGATGTACAATACATAGAACCGTTGCGAATGACGCCCCCGGGCGGTTGATTTCACAACCTTTGCACATATCTGATATATCCCTTCTTCACTTCACTCGACAGCAAACGTGTGCGCTCCTTGCTAATAATAAAAGACATCATGAGCCGACCATCGCTCAGCTTTCTCCGCCCGTACCTTTACCAATCGCCTCGAGCCGTCAAGTCCGATCATGCTCGAGCATACCTGGCTATCCAGCGCCGCTTCATACAGTCGATAGCGGCGGACAACTACACTGGTGCCCACGACGTGGAGAAGCAAAAGCGACTGGAACAACTGAAGAGGGTCAAGGCGCTTGACGATTATCACCCGCGCCTTCAACAGCCTGGTGAAGCCCAGAAGCTCTCGATTCGAGACTTCAATGCCCATTATGAGGGCATACAAGAGACCAGGCCAGATGTAGTCTCCATCTTTGGTATGCATAATGGTGTAGCTGGCCAACCTGGATCTGACATTGGTAGGAAGGATTCGCTCGGTCCGGTCACTTGGATCCAAGTTGATCTTCCTTGATGTCGAGCGGGACACACAACGAGTGCAGATCATGGTGGAGCTGAAGAAGCTCACCCAGCAAGATGGCCTAGACGAAAGCTACAAGAGCTTCAAGAAAGTCGCAAGGCTAGGTGACTGGATATGTTGGTTCTCACACACGCCGTGGATTTGATAAGGTCGCTAACGAAAGAAGCTATCACGGGAAATCCAACCAGAACATCAACAGGGCAGTTATCTGTCCAGGCTCTCGAAGTGCCGCAAACCCTGGCGCCATGCCTCCATCACATACCTCAAACCGTCGACGATGTCGAGACGCTTGCCCGTCGACCGCACGTCCACGCCCTCACCAGTGACGAGCCCGGTGACATTCTCCGATTGCGAGCTCTCATCTACGACTACATACGTACATACTTCATCTCGAGCGGGTTCATGGAGGTGGAAACACCGACTTTTGACGTCAATGCTGGAGGCGCGATCGCCCGACCTTTCGAGACCGTCGCAAACGAGGTAGCAAACACGCACATCAGGCTCAGGATAGCACCCGAGCTGAACCTCAAGCGATTGATCATTGGAGGACAAGACAAGATCTTCGAGATTGGTCGAGCCTTTAGGAATGAGGGCGTAGACAATACTCACAATCCCGAATTCTCAACATGCGAGTTCTACGAGGTTGGCGCAACATTACCAGACGTCATAGCGAGGACCGAACAGCTGGTACATGGCTTGCACACTGCTATCGAGTCTTTGAGGTCGACATACTTTTCCACACTCACAGCGCCAGATGTGGACTTCTCTGGACCGTTCGCGCAACTGCCCTTCATCCCCACAATCGAGAAAGCCAGCGGACGACAATTGCCTGATCTCCTCTCACCCACTGCGGCTGAAGACATTCTCGCCATGTTCGAAGATCTCGACATGCCAATCCCTGAAAACCCAACACTCCCCCGCCTGCTCGATACCCTAGCCGAGAAGTACATCGAGCCTCTCTGCATCAAACCGACATTCATCACGCACCACCCCGAAGCTCTCTCACCGCTTTCAAAGTCCTTCGTCGACCCAAGTACTTCTCAACGCGTGGCGGCACGTGTCGAACTCTTCATTAACAGCCGCGAATACGTCAACGCATATGAAGAGGAAAACTCGCCGTTCGAGCAGAGGAGAAAGTTTACACAGCAATTGGAGTTTCATGCCGAGGGCGAAGGCGCAATGGACGAAAGCTACCTCGAAGCATTGGAGTGGGGCATGCCCCCAACAGGTGGCTGGGGCTGTGGGCTTGATAGACTTGTTATGCTGTTTGCGTCTAAAAAGAGGATCGCGGATGTCTTGCCATTTGGTACGTTGAGGAACGTTGTTAGCATTGCGAAGAACAAATGAAAGAACCAGCTTGGTTGCTGCCATAGCTAGTGGGATGGCGTTGCCGTAGTACAATTCTTGATCAGTGTCCAAACTCAATTTTGACTCCAACGCCGTGCAACAAGCCGGGATGGAAATGTTGTGTTGTGATGTTTTTCAATACATTATTGACTGACGAGACACAAAAACCGAAAACTCTGTATGCAGTCTCGCGTATGACATTCATTGGTCTACTTTCAGTTCGCATCGTATATTCTTACTCTGACATCTTCACCGTTCATCGTTTATGATGACCACAACTCTCCGCCCCCAACATTCCCAAGCGCCAGGTCCATGGCCCTCACCCGCAGTCTCACTCAACCGTGCCACAAGGCTACTTTTTCTCCTCTACAGCCTATACACACCGCCGTGCCACATGCACATCAGACACGAGCCATCTTCCATGACGAGATTCATTGGCTCTACATGCAGCCACCTCAAGCATGATCTCATCACCGCAAACTTTGTCAACACCATCGCCACAGCCAACTTGACCATGAAAATAGTGTCTGGTGAAAAAGAAAGAACGTGAACAACGAAAAGATAAGCGCGCGCCAACCCTCCCCCAACATCTTGATCCATCCCTCCCTCCCCCAAAGCCACATCGCTCTCACCATCATTCGTTCCTCACACCACCACCACAAAACCGCCATGGCTTGTCCACGTTTCATCGCCGCTCGGCTCCTTAGGCCCCGAGATGAGGCTGTGAGAAGCTCTTTGCGGCTCTGTGCGGGGCCATGGCAGGGGCGTGTAAGGGAGTAGTGGGGAGTAGTGGGGACTGGGAAACTGTCAGTGGCATTGCCAAAAGCTGTCCGTGTGGGTGTCATAGTTGCTGGGGTGTGGATCGGCAGTGTGAGGTGCCGGATTCTGCTGTGTGTGGAGTAGACTGGGTGGTGTTGGGATTTGTGTAGAGAAGTGAGAGCACAAGTTCGGGATTGTGGATTATGAATTGGGACTTGTAAATTTGCATTTTGCTGTCATGTCATGGCGAGAAAAGAGCAAGATATGATGTAGCATCCATACATTGTGGTTTCGCTATGATATTGTAAAAAAGGACATTCGTCAATACAGTTACATTTCATCCTATTGCGCCCTATTCCGCAACCTTTATGATGCTTCCCGGCTCCTATTCTGGGCCTCGTCGATATGTGATGTGTGTGAAAAGATGAGAATCTAGAAATGTTCCTTCCAGAACTTGAAGTTGACCTCCTGGCACGTAGCCTGCTTACACGCCTTCTTGATATCCCTCGCTGCGACGTTGGGTCCGCAGAAGTAGACTCCGACTTCTGTCCTGAGCGTGCTCTCTAGGCCGTTCATATAAGTGCGGTCCAAGATGCCGTCGCGCATGCCGCAGAGCAAGCGCTGGAAGTCAGGGCGGCCAAAGTTTGTTCGAGACTTGAGCTCGGTGAGGGGATCCTTGTCAGTGCCGACGGAGTTGAGCACAATGTTTTGCGCGGTGTTGGCATCCATCTTCTGAGTGAGGTATGTATGGATACGCAGGAATTGGTCGCCGTCGGAGCCGCCGAGAGACTGGGCTTCGAGGGAAGAGAGGAGCGTCTGGAACCATTCGAATGACGAGGTATCTTTGCAGACCCAGATGAATTCGACACGGCGGAGACGCTTGGGAGGGTTGGGGCTGAGACGGAGGTGGTAGATAGACTTGAGAATCGAGGCCCAGGGAGTTACACCAATACCAGTACCGATGAGGACAGCGACTTCGTTTTCGAAGACGTCTTCTGCGGGTGCTCCGTAAGGTCCGTCAATCTTGAGGCTGGGCATCGTCTGGCCGTGCTGAAGGGCGATCTCGTACATGCCCATTGGGTCGAGCTCATCGTACAGCTTCGATTGCGACTGTCCGGCACCAAGCGCATCGGCAAGAGCACGGGTAAAATCACCAACTTGGCGGACGTGAACAGAGATGTAGGGGTCGTGGGGGCAAGAAGTGATCGTAAAGGGATGCCACTGGTGGTAGCTGACTTCTGGGCAGTTGAGGAAGAGCCACTGTCCTGGCTTGTACTTCATGCTGGGCTTGGTGAATTGGATCTCGACAGCGTCTGATTTGAATTAGCGTGGTTCATACTGGATGTCGCAGAGTTCTTACCATATGGATGACGGACAACCTTGACGATTTTGGTCTCGCGTCTGCTGCGGAGCTCACGGTACAAACGGTCGCAGAGGTAGAGACCGCCACCGACGAGCTCCCAGCGCCAGCCTTCGTAACCAATGCAGTGAGTCCAGAAGTTGTCCTTGTCGAAGGGCGAGAAGACTTCGGCGGTATCACGCACGAAACAGTTTGTGGCGTGCGTGTACATGCCGAGCAGGAACGGAATGAAGAGGTGGTGGGTGTACCAGAACGTCTCGAAAGACTGTTGACGAATCCTGTGGTGTGCAGTGGTGTAGATCAACAACATGCAGAGTAACATAATGTGTCCAGTGATTCCACCAGCCTCGGCATAGTGAATCTGAAGTGCGATCTGTGGACGGACCTGAACGCGCTCAACGTTGAAGAAGCTGCAAACATTAGTCCTGTGCATATTGAGACATGAATAAAATACTTACTTGACGTAATGAGCACCGGTGTGGAGGATAGTGAAGAACAGCATGGCATAGGCAACTTGTCGGTGGAACCACATGGACTCGTCGAGTGGCATCCATCGAGCCTTGGGTCGAAGCCATCGAAGAATGTTCCTGCACATTGGCATAACGATGACCATGGTGTCGACTGATAAGACAAGACCAGCGCCTCGAGAAATCCACACGGAGAATTGTAGGCCGTTGAGAGGTGCTAGACGAGCATCACCTTGCTGCTTCCACCTGCGAGCATGTTAGCGACGACTTGAGTAATAGCATATAGCACTCACCATCCAATACCGAAGAGAGCCCAGTGGAATCCCCAGAAGAAGAAGTGGAATATGAGTTTCCTCGGCGTGAAGAAGCGCGATAACATCGCGGCATTATCTTGCCCCATTGTGGCGATTATCGAGATCCTCCTTTGAAAATGTTTTCCTTGACGACCACCAGTTGGTCCACGACAGGCCGTTCAACGGGATTAGGGCGCGAATTAAATGTTATATGTTACACGAAAGCGAACCTCAACCGGGGAGGGAAAATATCCAGTCGAAGTTCGACCCGGCCAGCCAGATACGAATGCAAGAAAAGAATGTCGTCGTCCGCGAGCGGGCGGAGTGTTGTAGGGAGGAGAGAGCGGAGGTGGAGGTGGAGGACGACCCAAGGCTTGCGGAAACCCAGGGTATTAGAATATCAAGGCTCCGAGATGGTCAGGGCTGCAGGCGCAGATCAGGTGGATCTCGAAAGAGCCGTGCGGTACTGGGTACGGCGGCACGCTGAGCTGAAACCGAGCAGGCCTGTTCGGAACGGTCGTGGCTCAAACCACTAACCCGGTGGATTCCTGTATAACGGATGGAGATAAGACGGGTGACAGTTCGTGCAGACCAGAACGAGAGAAGTCGCACGCAATAGCGAGGTGGCGCCAAACCTCAAGCAGCCTGAGGGCCGATCGTAGAAAGGTGAGTGCACCGGAGGGGTTCGGCCAATGCGTTTTGCGCCAAGTGTATGAAGAGCGTCTCAAACCTGAAGCACCAGGCAAACAACCATGTTCTCTGATTAGGTTAGGTGTGTGTCTCTGGAGCCTCTGTGTAGGCAAAGTATCCTTGGTAATGCGCAGGTGCACGGCACAGCGAGCAAGGATATTTGCCCCTGGATGAACGTATTCCGATGTTGAATTCGCGAATCTGCCAGTATTCACGAATATTTCAGTTCAAGAATTTTCTAGCAGCAATATTTTGCAATGGAAATCAAGAGCGCTGCGTGTATTTGCCGACTTCCTGTTCGTGGGCGAGTCGATGTTGCTGAAGTTCGTCGGTTGAGAGTCGCTTCTGGGTGCGCTCTAACACTTTGGGGCGTGGTGAGACGATGCGCGTTCGAGTTTGCCACGGCGTTGCACGCGAGAAAGCACTGAGCGTATAGCTTGTAATTGTTGCTTGTAATGATCCGGAAGGGCGACTTTGTCCGATTCCAAGGCAATAGACAATTGATCAGGGCCAGATCAGCAATAGAGGTGAGGTTGAGGGCTGGGATGTAGCGTGCAGAATGCGGGAAGGCTCCTGATCTTTACCCTGACCCGAATGCCATGAACTTTGGCAGGATATCGGGCGGTCTGCTGCGAGTCCACTATGGCTTGCCATTGGTACCGCCGAGGCGTACAAACGAGCACTGCACTCGATGCTCTCGAAGCCACTCATTGATGTGGTTGGTAGCACAAAAGAAGGCCAGTGGCCTCGGCGGCATTGAGCAGCCAATCTGAGCGGCCCGCGAAGCGCTCAGGAACCCCCGCAACGGCCGAGCCATGTGCTGCGCTGTGCTTCCTGCAGGTGTACCAGATGCTGACGCTATTTTGGTCAACTGTCCCATCGAGGCTGCTGGTGGATGGCGAGATGCGGATTGCTATCACAATCGATCTCTGCTAGCCTCGCCTTAGGGCAGTGATTCTGCACGCCATCTGCATAGATACATGATGCCCAGACGCAGAGTTCTTGGGTCGAGATAGAGAATCTGCCGTGCTGAGTGATTGTGGAGTCCAGGCTCGTAAAAGACGCATGGCTGACGGGGTACACCGCCAAGATACGGCCTCGTTCTCAGGACCATCGTGTACTTCCGCTTTGGGTATGCATTTGAGAGCTGCAAGATCTGCGCCAGCGCGAGGGCTTCCATGCATGTGGGAAAACCATGTCAGGCCATTGTTTTCAGCTGTCACTTTCAGGAACGTCACACACGAGCTGCTCCAAACTGCCTGATGCTAAGAGCCAGGGCGCTCAACCCCCAGCGAGTGGCTCGTGGAAAGCTTGTCACTTCCGGGGAACTGATACTGAACGAGTGTGGTCTGATGTTGTTTTGCTGCAACGGCTGTCATGCCGGCAAGCGCGCTGAAATGGGTCTGATGACGGCATGATGGAAGTCTGAGGTAAACTTTGTCGTATGATGTTGTTTGATGGACAGGCCTGAAATGCCAGGACCCCTTACCACTGATCTTCCTTGCAGAAGCGACAGGCTGAAGCATGAAGCAGAAACCGGCACTGAGGCATCCGTGAGGCTGCGGCGAGGTTTGTGCCTGGGGTCAGTGGTTGGACGTGGGGATCCCAGATCAAGATCGAGCACGGCAACGAGGATCCGAGCAGATGTCACGCCGTTGTGGTGCGTTGAACGCGCTGCTGGTGCTGGACATGTTCGGTAGAGGTGGAGATGGGAATTGGCACGCCATGCATCCAGCACGAACCTCCCCTGAGCACGCCTACTGATAGCGTGCTCGACACACTGTCTACAGCCAAGCTACTGCAAAATGGATTATCCACATGATTTTGCTCGCAAATGGCGGTATGTGATATTAGAATGTTCTCTTTTCGCCATCCACCACGTGAAGCCACAATTAATCCAAGCCGGCCTATCTCCACGCAGGGTATTTTCATCGCCAAGTCGTGTATGCGAGACGCTCATAGGCTGTGTGGTTGGACGGCTGGCTGCATCTCGGCCAGCCACACTTGACAGTGCATGCATCCGAGCAAAACAGGCCCAATCACCTCGTCAGCCCTCGATGTGCTACACTGTGGAGCCAGCGGCTACAAGGACCCCAGTCAGCCAACCCCAGTAGAGCAGCGCACGCACCCGGCGCATAAACCGCCTCTACAATTGCAGCCATGTCCCGCTGTCCTGAGAGCGGTACTGACACACCTTCTGTATCGAAGTCGCATCGCGCACTGCAAAAGCTGCCTGAACACCTAGCAAGCCTGAGACTCGCCTACGCCTCAGCCAACCCACTGATCTCCACACAAACACCTTGCGCCTGAACACTGCTCCTGTTCGATCCATAATCAGCCTTTACCGCTTTGAACCAGACGTGGAACCGCCCGTTCCAACCGTCATCCGTGCTGCACCGCCTATAACAAAACCCCGCTGCCCTGTCCGCCAGCACACTCAACTGTTGTTCTGTCGTCAAGGCTACTGGTAGTCCACGGGCAACGCTTACCTTCTCTCCTCCTTTTTTATTTTCCTTTCTCTACGCCGCGGGCTCGGTCTACTGCTCGTATCCTTTCTTTTAATCCTTTATCGCAATCATGGGCAAGTTAATCAAGAACCACTGGGCACGTCTCGTCGTCCTCACAGCCGCTGCCTGTAAGTCTTAACAACCACCACAACAATGACATTGAACAATTCATTCTAACAAATTCCTAGACCAAATAGCAGCTGCCCTCGAAGCCTTCTTCTGGCCCAAAATCTTCTGGGACTTCCTCACCAAGAACCTCGACGCGGCCGTAAAACCCTTCCCAGTCCTCCAAATCATCAACCTGATCCTCGGCATCGTCGCCCTCGCCTGGGAATGGCCACTGCCCCTGCTCGCCGGCACCGGTCTACACCGCTCCATCGAGGCCCGCCTGATTGTCTACCCGCTCTGCGCACTGTGCGCACTGCTCATCTACCAGGGCACCAACTCGGGGCTGTACTACATTGTCGGCATGATTGCGTACTTCTGGGCGTATAGCGAGGGAGAGATTGTTTGCCCGGAGCCGTGGACGTTACCGAAGCGCGGATCGACTGCCAGACGGGGTGTATAGAGATGGACAATCATTACGACAACTTCGCGATATGTACGAGTACGACCTATCTAAGAGAACGACAAAGACAAATGTAATATTCGACATCGACAATGCGACACACACCCCGCTATATGCATGTTTCTCTCCAGTCATCATCATCGTGCTATTTCCGAGACGAACTCTTTTTTCTTCTCGATCGATCAAAGGAATGGCAGGCGTTATACGTTTCGTTCCGGCGGCCTTTTTTTATCATCACCAACCACTTTTCCATTCCCAAATCTCGCTCAAGAGCTGAGCCCCCTCATAACCCAAATGCCAATTAACAAAGCAACCACCCAAACCCAAACTCAAATATCGAATAAATGAAATAAAAGAATCAACATAACTCACACACTGCCAAAATTGCATAATTCCATTTCTTCACCGCTGCCTTGCGCAGCTTGCCAATGTTCGTCATGTCCCTGATTTCCCAAATCGAGGCGGAGCACGTTTCAGCCCCGTCCTTAGCTGTGCGCACTTATCATGCGTCCAAGAAATACTCGCACGGCTTGTGCTTCAGCGTGACATGTGCGCTTCTGGAATGATGTGCGACGAATGACGTTGGATACAAGCGTTGGGAGGGCGATGGTGACATGTTCTCGATTCGTGCTTGTGGAGGGGGATCCTAGTTGATTGACTCGCTCTTGCGCTTGCGGTGGGAGCTGCGTGCGGGCTTTTTCTTGGGTGGGGAGGTGGTGTTGGATCTAAGTCGGATTCTTGTCAGGGCTTCGATATTTTGTAGGTATTCGGGTGGGTAAGTGGTCGTTGACGGTTCAGAGATGAGATAGTCGAGTAAGAGATCTCGAGGAAAATAAGTTAGATGTGGAAATATTTGGACTTTGCGACTGAAATGTACAGCCCCGAGTAAATTGTATAGAAAATCTTCGTCGCGAAATTACACTTCCTCCGGAACAAAATGCTACAACATGCTTCTTCGTACTCCGCTACTCCGCCCCATGTAACATGAGAATATTAGGAGAGAGAGAGAAGATGTGGTGAAGCGCAACTCACTCCTCAGGTCCCTCAATAAGCAACTTGATTCCCTCGCCCTTCTTGACTTGCGCAAAAGCATTCTCAGCATCCTCGAACTTGACCTTGCCGGTGATGAGCTCCTTGATCGAGATGCGTCCGCTGGCAACGAGGTCAACAGCGGTCTGGTAGTCGCCTGCGCCGTATCGGAATGATCCCTTTACGTTCAATTCCTTGGTGCACATCGCCATGATGGGGAAGTTGATGTCGGGCTTGCCCATGCCGCCCTGGAAAATATGTCAATGAATGGAAGGAAGAAGAGGAGAGGAATGCAAACCTGAACATAAGTTCCACCCATCCTCAGCGCATGTATCGCCGTCTGAATACATGGCTCCGCGCCCGACGCATCAATAATAACGTCCGCACCGGGACCAAGTTCGCAGTCCTTGATCAGGTTCTTTGCATTCTCCTCGGCACTCACCCTCGCGCTCGAGAACTTGTGCGTCGCCGCATACTTCATCGCAAACTCCAATCTCTGCTCGTTGATATCAACCGTCACGATCTTCTTCGCACCATACGCCTTCGCGACCGCACAGCACAACAGTCCGACGGGTCCAGCACCAAAGACCACAACGCTGTCACCGGGCTTAATCGCTGCCTGTCGTGTGATGTGTACAGCGACCGCAGTGGGCTCAATTAGCGCACCCTCCTCCAAAGTCATGTTCTCCGGCAACTTGAAGCAATAATCCTCCGGCAGGGTATAATACCTCGCCAACGTCCCATCATACGGCGGGGTCGCAGCAAACGCCATATCAGGACATAGATTGTACTTCCCCTCCTTGCAGCGCACGCAGCGCCGGCACGGGACGCCAGGCTCCATGGCTACGCGGTCTCCGACTTTGAGGGTCTTGACTTTGTCGCCGACTGAGTGCACGATGCCAGCGGATTCGTGGCCTAGTACCATGGGCGATTCGACGATGAAGTGCCCAATGCGTCCCTCCACCCAGTAATGCACGTCTGAGCCGCAGATGCCGGTCCATTTGGGCTTGACGATAACATCGTATGGAGAGGGCAGTTCGGGGATAGGACGGTCTTCATAGATGACTTCGTTCTTCGCCTTGAGTACGAAAGAGGGATTCTGTGTAATTTGTTAGGTAAATGGTTCGTTGGTGAGGAACTTGATTTGTTGTGGTGCTGTAAACATGCGTGCAGGCGCAATGGCGGGGTTTGGTGGGGCAGGATGAAGCTGTACCTTTTGGGAAGCTGTCTTGGTTGCCATATTGATGTCTTATATAACTTGCTATTTCTGCTGAGGTATCTTGAAAGCGACTGATACAAGATTGCAGAAGGGAGAAGGGACAAGAAGAAGAGGAAGAAAAGTTACCAACAGCTCACGCGTAACAGCCGTAGCATTATGACGAAGCTAGACTGCGGGTCCAGAACTGGAGCTCGTGGTGAGCTATCCCGCGGCACGCCAGGGACCAGCCCCTCTAGCGCAAGCAATTGGCATGCTGATTATCCGGAGAATTAACCGGCCTGCGTAGACTTTTGCTGTCAACGCGACTTGTTGGTATCTGGGCGTGGGTGTCAGCCGCTGTACGCCGCCGCCGTGCGAGTGACTAAACGCGGAAGAATTTCGTGCGCTTGCGAAGGACCCCCATGCGAGAACATTGTCCGCGACCGGTAAAATAGAGAGAAGAGCTGAAGAGTACGCCAGAAACTGGTACATCACATGTCTCCACCATGCACTGTGCTGAAGTCCCAACGAAGACTTATCGCTTGTACTACAACATCGTGAATCCGAATACCCTGAATCTTCTCCGTTAGCGAAACTATAACCACCCAACCAGGCTTGGATAAGCATACGTTCCTGGCTAGTATCTGTAGCTTCATTCTTGACCGCAGGATCTTGCCTATATGTTGCCGTTGTAAGCGTACGTCCCGGTGTATTGCGCACTCTTGCTCGTTTTCTGTTGGCATGAATCATGACAAACATCACAATCAATCGAGTTGGGGCATCTTTACGGTCGAACCGAGTGTAGATATTTATTCACTTGTAGTCGTCATAAGGTCTTTTGCCATGACCATATCGACCACCAACAGGTCACGAGAGCACCATCGTCTTGGCCCCACTGCGTGCCTGCATCGCCCCAATCGTCGTAACCTTCTTCTTCTCCTTCTTCGAGAATGCGAAGACCGAGTTCCGTCATGCGATCTCTGAAAGTCTTGATCTCTGGTAGATACGCATCTCTGTAAGGAAATTCGACGATGACTCGAGCATTGCTATCACCCGATAGCCACAACTTAATGGTATCAACCAGCATGTGAGGATGTTCTGGGGAGTACAGCGAGTCGGCTGCCAGTATGAGAGCAAACTTGCGGTCGATTGTCTCGTTTTGCTTCGAGTCTGCAACAGCTGGAATGAGCTCGCATATGCCTGGCTTCGTCCAGTCAAGCACAGCTGTGCGAGTTGAACCGCCATTGGAGATGATGGTAGCAGAGTTGCTCTCAGCATTGCGAGCAAGATTTGCATGTATACTCGGCAGGTCAGTGAGGACAACATCCGCGCCCAGACCTGCCATTGCCAGCCCAACGAGGCCAGTGCCCGATCCCAGCTCCAGCACCTGTAGCCGTTGCCCATCCCACGGAGATGGTATCGTACACGTGTGAAGGCGCTTGGCGAGTAAATATGAGGCTGCCCATGTCTTCAAGCCAAGATCGTCGCCTGTCAGCGCGGGCTCGTGGATATCAATCTCGAAGGACTCGGTCGAGGAAGGTATTTTGAATTTTCGGGATATAGCGCCCATAGCCGTTCGACCTGATCGTTCGCTGAGTCTTGAGCTTGCCTGGTTCCAAATCTCTTCTTTGGCCTCATCGTCGTGAATCCAGCGCAGACTACTGCTCACTATGCTGGTCAGGTACCGCGTGACACCTTCTGGGTTGATATAATGCGTCCGTGGTCCGCTTGTTCCTCCTGCACGCCCATTGCCCGTGTCGTCATCTTTGTCCGCGTTATTGCTGCGGTCCCACGAGGGAGGCGCGGAGGTCAGGAGCGCGAGCGTTTGGAGGATGGTCTCAGCGGATGGCTTCGTGTAGAGTTGGGGTAGGTCGAGAACTGGTTGCTATGTCAGTGTCGGCTGTAGTGACGGATTGCGGCTGATCATACCGTCCACTGACATTTTGAGGAAGAGGGACGCGCGAAGGTCGAATTATTTCGATGGAGGCAGCTCACCCAAGTCTAGAACTGGGTCCGAGCGCTCAAGCTATCGCGGGGCATTCCGCACTGCGACAACTGGTGCCAGGCACAACAATGTCGTGCACAACGCTCAGTCCTTTTTCAGGGTAGACTTGAAGCCGTGGTACGCTGATTGCATGTCGAATTCGAACTCGCGCGCTTGTTCGTCGTCGAGCTTCTCGGCTGCCCTCATCTGGTTCAGGGTAATGAGCCACTGTACGATCTTTCCCTTGCTATCAAAGTCCTTGTCTGTGACCTTGTTGACTGCCTGGATGATCTCCACAAGCAGGGGGTGCAGTGTGTCCTTCTCGACGAGGCCAATCTTGATGGCGTCCAGCAGGGTGATGAAGGTTTCGGTCGCGTTGACAACAAGAGTCGCATCAGCAAAATCGCCCTGCTGTGCCGCATTGTGTGAAGGCCCTTGTTCGACTGTGGCGGGAATGCCAACGCGTAGGCGCTCGATAGCACGTGAACATTCCATCTGGAAGCACATCAGCACAGCGCAAGCATAATGGCAGGATTCATGGCGAACCTGCCACTCCTTCGCGAAAGAGTCGAGGTCGCCAAACGCTCGAGCGACCGTCTCATTTGCCAAGTTGGACTTGTACTGCTTCAACAGCCTGCTGCAGGTGCCCGTGTAGTCTGCCTCGGTGATGGAGTCTTTCAGATACGCCTTTTCGAGCGCATCAAGTGTGATGATGATGCTGTAGATCTCGGCAAGAGAGTCGTTCAGATCTCTCTCAGCATTTGTCGTGGACAGCTTGACCTCCTGCGTGTCCACTGTCAGCGCGAGCACGTGTCTTGCAGCGGGTCGCATCATACCTCGTCCAGGTTGATGGTAGCCGAGAGCGCCGAACGAGGGATGTAGGGCGTAGGCGCATATGCCAGCTGCCGGTTGTTGTACATTTTGCGAGCCGACTTCAACTTTGCTGTTGTGGTGATGCAATGCGCATAGCAGGCGGCAGTGAAGCTTGCGCCGGTGCCTGCCCGTAGACCATGTGGGGAAAGAGCTGGGACCCTGCAATCTTGGCGTCTGTAACTTTTTCGAAAGTGGATCCAAAATTTTGGCTGACCTCGACGATCCGACCACCACGCCTTCTTGCGCCCGAGAACAGCTCGATAGCACCAGCATGGCGCAATCAAAGTCGACCAGGAAGTTCGAGAAGAACAAGCTCCACGATGTCATCAAGCGACGGAAAGATGTGGCCAAGATCAAGCAAAGAAAGCAGATGGACGTGAAGAAGAAGGAGCGCAAAGCCAGGGACAACGCGCGCGCCGACGACCTCGAAGACGACAGCAGCAAGAAGCCCAGCTCTCGGGCGCCCAAGGAGGACAACTTTGGCGACATGTCAATGGACCAGTTCTTCCAGGGCGGCTTCCAGGTGCCAGAGATGAGCAAGAAGGCCTCAACGAAACCGAAGACTGGCAAGCGCAAGCGCACACCGATCGAGAACGGCGATGCAGCAGGTTCTGATGCGGAAATGGCCGATGCTACACTGGGCGCAGAAGGTTCTGCCTCCGACAGCGATTCTGGCGACGATGCAGAGGCGCACATGGAGCAGCTCGCAGACCTGCAAAAGAAGGACCCCGACTTCTACAAATACCTCAAAGACAACGATGCCGAGCTCCTCGACTTCGCAGAGGACGCAGACCTAGCTGAGATTGACGCGCTCAGCGCCAGTGAAGACGAGGCTACTCCACGGAAGAAGAAGAAGGCTGCGAAAGAACCAGAAAGCGACGACGAAGAAGAGGCTACGACAGGTAACGAGGTCACCAAAAAGCTCATTGCCAAGTGGAAAGCCGCGATGGAGACCAAGTCGTCTTTGCGTGCTATGCGCGAGGTTGCCCTGGCCTTCCGAACGGCTGCGCATTTGAACGACGACGAGGGCAAGAACTACAAATACGCAATCTCTGACCCCGATGGTAAGATTTTCGTGGACAATGCCTTGGAAACGATGACTAACACCATATAGTGTATCACCAAGTTCTCGTCACCGCGCTACAGCTCGTACCCAAGGTGCTGCAACACCATCTTCCGGTCAAAGAGTCTGCGGGAGGGAAAGTGTAAGTCGCCCCATGTTTGCCAGATATCGGACCAGCCAACCTGACGTTAATAGTCGCATTTCTACCGATTCGAAAAAGTTCAGCACTCTCACACCACTCCTCAAGTCGCACACCGTTTCGATACAACATCTGCTGGAAAACCTCTCGGACGATTCGACGCTACGGATGACGCTCGATTCGCTTCTTGGTCTCCTCCCATATATACTTTCGTTTAAGAAGGTTGTCCGCGAGCTGACAAAGGTCGTTGCATCTGTCTGGTCCGATTCCGCCAACAATGAGATGGCCAGGCTATCGGCGTTCCTCGTTCTGCGAAGACTTCTCGTCATCTCCGATCCAAGCATCCGCGAGGCTGTCTTGAAACAAGCATACCAAGGCCTTGTCAAGGGTGCACGGAATACCACGGTACACAATATCCAAGGCATCAATTTGATGAAAAACACTGCCTCAGAACTTTGGGGTATCGATCCTACTGTGGGCTACACTACAGGATTCGGATTTATTCGCCAATTGGCCATTCATTTGCGGACTAGCATCACAAACAAGACAAAAGACTCCTATAAGACGGTGTACAATTGGCAGTACATTCACTCCTTGGACTTTTGGTCGCGAGTCGTCGCAGCACATTGCGAGTCGCTCCGAGAAGCAGAGGCTGGCAAGTCGTCACCGCTACGACCGCTCATTTACCCAATTGTTCAGGTTACACTAGGTGCGATGCGCCTCATCCCGACCGCGCAGTACTTCCCGCTTCGCTTCCAATTGATCCGCTCCTTACTGCGAATCTCGGCAGCAACTTCCACCTATATCCCACTTGCACCAGCGCTCGTGGAAGTTTTGAACACAGCAGAGATGAAGAAGCAGCCAAAACCGAGTACTTTGAAGACACTCGACTTCAGCACCGCCATTCGAGCCACCAAGGCATATCTCCGAACGCGCGTTTACCAGGACGGCGTTGGTGAGCAAGTAGCTGAGCTTCTTGCAGAGTTCTTCATCCTCTGGACCAAGAACATCGCGTTCCCGGAACTTGCTCTTCCCGTCGTTGTAATGCTCAAGCGCTGGGTCAAAGCAATGACGAAGAAGACTGGTGGGAACCGCAACTCCAAGATCAACTCTTTGATCGCGCTCCTTGTTCAGAAGCTTGAGGCCAACTCGAGATGGATTGAGGAAAAGCGTGCGAAGGTTGATTTCGCACCCAACAATCGCGCGGGCGTCGAGGGGTTCCTGAAGGATGTTGAATGGGAAAAGACGCCACTTGGTGCATATGTTGCTGGACAGAGGAAGTCAAGAGACCAGAAGGCGAAAATGCTCGAAGCGGCGCGAAAGACGGACGACAAGAAGAGGAAGGAGGCTGAGAAGGCTGAGGCCGACGACGGTCTCGAGGCATTTGACGAGGACTCTGGTGAACAGGAGGAGGATGTCGAGCTCGACGAGATGAGCGATGAGGAACTCGAGGAAGCAGATGATAGCGAGGATGACGAGTAAATGTCAGGAGCTGTTGTTCGACGATATGTGTTAGTACTTTGAGGTAGATTGGGACGGGTTGAAAATAATCCCATGCTTAGTCTTGCGAGAATGGCAGTATGAATTCTCGACCCTGCGAAGGAACTTTGAACATGAACGGCGCTCGATGATATGATTGGAGGAGACGAGGTGGGCAAGAGTGCTCCCTCTCGCACCAGGTAAGCTAACCATTAGAACGCAGGTGCAGTGATGAGTCAACAGGACTTAGCTCAGGGTCCATATGATTAATGGACGATGTATGCTTAGCTGCAAGCACCCATTTGACTGAATAGCTCTCCGCATGCGAGTTCTGCAACATCGGATGACACAAGTACCAATGTTGTACAGGCAATCCTGTAGCGCTTCATGGGCTTAAACTTCTTCATCTGAGCTGACGAAAACGTGTTGTATAGCTTCTGGTACCAGTACAGGACTGATGCTCTTACCATGGTTGGTCGTTCCACGCTAAGCCCATGGTTTCCTTAAGTAGCCATCCTCGCACTACCAACCGTTTATGATACAAACTTCTGCATCGTTTCCCATTCTTTCACTAAAGGTAATAAGACACCAAGACTCGAATCAACATATTCAAACATGAACGCCCCGCCGACAAACAGCAACTACCGCTGCATCGGTAAAGGCTTCTGCGGCAGCATCTGGGCTCTCGACGACCACCCGGACAACGACGACCGACAGACCGTGATCAAATGCGAGGATGGCGGACCTGGCCGCTCCGTCAAGAACGATTACGACATGCACCGCCGATTTCTCCTCAGCGCACGTCTTAACCCTCCATCCTTGCCTCTTTCCATCCCGCAATGCCACGAGCTGATTCTCGCCAATGACCCATGGTGGAACTCACGCCTGCCTCAATTCCCTCACAACTATTCTGCTTGCCGTGCCTTCGTCTCCAAACGAATACCTCGCGTGCCGAGGACCATCAGCAACAAGCTCGTGGACCTGGTATGTGCCGACAACGAGCGGGTAGCTTAGTTCGTCAAAACAAACCCGGGCGATGATGACTGCCTCGTCCGACCATATCTCGGGCGCCGATTTCGCTATGGTCAGCAGGGACCGAGTACATCCAGGTTCCAGCGCTTCAGTCTACGGAACGCACCACTACATATCGATCAGATGAGATCTTTGGGACTGGACGCGGAGGCATACGCCGAAACGATGGCCGAAGCTCTTGCGATTATGCACTAGAGTGCAGGCATCGATGCCAACGACGTCGAATTCGTGCTGGCTCCTCCACGTAAAGATCACCCTCCGGAGTTGACCTTCCAGTCGGACTTCCCAGGTACCCACTGCATGTGGATTATCGATTTCGATTGCTGTCACCCGATGACGATGGATGACGCAGGTATCAAGCAGGCCTGCGAGGCTTTCTACAGGAACGATCCGTACTATCCGAGGCCGGGCAGTGGATACGCCGAGAACGAGGAGTTGTGGAACGTGTTCAAGGGAAAGTTTCTGGCGTGTAGCTGGAATGTCAAGGGGCATGAGCATTGGAGTCGGGTGTTTTTGGCGCAGAAGTTGATGGATGAGATCGAGAAGGAGGGGGAGGCACGGAGGATAAGAAGCGAGGCGGAGAGTCACGTATTGGACGAGTTGGCAGGACCGTGAAGCACTATAGGACGCTTTCGCTGCACCAAAATTGTGGAAGGTATAGGCGAGGCACAACATAGTTGTGTCTAAGCATGTATGCTATTGAAATGAGCTTGTGCGGAATATTCGTGCTTCCCTACCAAAAGTCGAGATGAGTTCGCGGTGCATAATTGAACGCTGACTCCTTTGTAGTACACATGAATCCATTATAACTTTATTACATACCACACTGGAGTGCAAGCTTGAGGACAGATATATGGCTGCTTTTGCAAGATTTCAAGACACTACGAAAACGATCAGCCTGATGTCTTATACGCGCTGCTCAGGTTCCACAGGGACCTTCCTAATCGTGTTCACCTGCACGTTGGGTTCCGAACTGTCGAATATTACGGTGACTACTCGAGAAGCGGTTGTGTAAAATTATCGTGGCTGCATATGTCACCAATTATTGGCTGAAGCTGCGCCAGGGCGGCTCAGCCCCTACCATGCTAGGATTCGATAAGAACAACGGGTTGTCCACGATGTCAGTTCCAGCCTGTGAGTTGATTAGCATTTTCACTTCTCATTCCCGGCCGACTTACTTGTCGTGCTTACAATTATCATGGGCCGCGGGAAACGACTCTGGCATGGCGCTCAAAAAATTCCCCTGCAAAACACTGCACTGGGCAATCGAGGCAATGCTGAAAGAGCTTTCTAGAGAGAATGGAGACGGGGCATCCAACAAAAAGCTTCAGAAATGTAAGAAGCTAGCAGCAAAAGCTCACAGTGAGCCTCTGGAAGAAGAGCAAGAAAACAATTGTAAGAACTTGAAGCTATGCCGCGAAATTGCCCGGGTTATTGTTGGGAGAGACCCAGTGGTCTACCAACACAATCTGAAAAACGGACACATATGGGATTACTATCGGGAGCATATGAAGCGAGACAAGAGTCGCAGTCGCAGTCGCAGTCGCAGTAGAAGCAGTAAGAGCGCAAGCCTCAGGGGAAAGGGAAGCAGTAGGAGCGCAAGTCTGAAGAGAAAGGGGAGCGGTAGGAGCACAAGTCTTAAGAGCATGCCTAGTAGCGAAAGCCGCAGGAAAAAGGGGAGCGACACAGGACGAAACAGTAGCCGAAGTAAGAGTCGAAGTGAGAGTCGAAATCGAAGTCGTCGTCGGCGATGATATGACTGCCTTTTCTTTCAAGATAGACTGGATTCCAAGCATTTTATCACTAGTTCATTCCACACAGAGCAGGTTTGTAGGGTTCAAAAAGGGTTATCATTGTCACACTCAAATGTTCAAGTGCTCGTTAGACCATGTACGGTCCTCCTTTCTGATGGCCATCAAACTTGTCACACGCCAAGGTTTCGAGTGCTCGGTCGCCAAACCCCGTTTTCTATCGGCAACTCCAAATTGTCACACTCCAACTTTGCGAGTGCTCGGTAGCCGCTCTTCCCATTCGTTCAGAACTCTAACCTCGCGATCCAGCCTAGGTAGTCTAGCACCGGACGTTGCGGAAAGAGTAGATGTGGTCGTTCAAGAAGCCAGGAACCGTCGAAGCAGATCCCTTGTTGTACCAGCTCTCTCCATTGCAGTCGCGGTCACTGTTTCTTGAATCAGGATCAGTTCAGGCAGATGTATGCTTCGTGTTCTTACCGGTAGAACCAGGTGCATCCAGAGCCAGACACAGAGCTTGCCTTGTCGCCCTTGCCGTTCAGGTTCCCTGTATTGGTAATAAGTACTGACGGTCCGCGGAAAAGAGAGAAGAGGTAAAGCGTACAGCATGCATTGTCATCGGGACGGTTCTCGGTGTTGGCCGGCCCGTTGTGGTTCACGTTGTCGAACAAGGTGAAGAGGCGGGCAGAGGCGGACGAGGCCATCAAAGTGAGGACGATAGCGGAGAGCTGCATGATGGAAGATGATTAAGCTGGATTGAGCTTGATGGTTGGGCTGGATGATTGGAGTGAGGATGTTGTGGTGTCCTTTTGAAGTCGGAAATCTGTCAGTATTTATATTTGAGATCCTCACGCTGGAGGCCCGCGGACTCTGGATACCGAGGTCACTGCAACGATGCCACTGTACAATACAACGCAGGTGAGTGGGTCAGGATGAAGGAATCCATCCGCCCTGGCAAGGCGTAACTCGTGAGTTTTGTTGGTGTTTGATTGATTCGAAGGTCACTAGAATCCTCGGAGTGTTAAGTCTGGGGGCCTAATGCTCCAAAGAGTAACAACTTTCGAAGGGGCACGTGGAGTGAACGTGAAGTAAAGACCCTCGATCCGCTGTGATCAAGCAACTCTATCAATGACATGTATTCTCCGTAACACTGGTACGTGGTATGGCCTCTGAGCTCATGAAAGTAGGTACAGTCACTAAAACAACTTGTGTTCTTCTTGCTCTACCATGCGTAGCTCCTGGTTGTATTACGCCGCACCAATCGATGCCCTCGTACTAAGTGGACCTCACATCCCGACCATATGGATCATCACACCCGAGGTAAAGATCAGGATTACTTATTATGTCAGTTTAATGGCGGTGGAACGTCACTGACTCTGCCCAGAACCCTCGGGAGGATGGCAAGACCTTGCTGTCGCCAGCAGCAAAGGTCGTTGATTTGAATCCAACTCTTATTACCTCCCTCTAATAGACCTACAATACGTATGTACATAGATATTACTTCTTGAGGGTAGGTCTTGAAAAGGGGTCTAGCCTTTACCTAGTATATAGCTTCAAGAATGCTAAAGCCATGTACGGAAACTTAGCAGATCATGTTTGAGCTTCTAGCTGTCTATACCCAATTGGATGAGGGGGTCTCCTCAACGCGTAAATGAGCATGGCGGCTAATACACGTGCACTCCGCGCACAGATTACTCATATGATTCCTCGGTTACTCGGTGACTCGGTGACCCAGAACCCTTGCAGGCAGGCGAGGCAGGTGGGGAGCAGAAATGCGGCAAGGAGACATGGATATTCCATGACCCAGATACCAGGGCTACTAACGCCTATGAAAGATGAATGCACTCTAGAAATAACTTAGCTAGTCCGAGCCGACTTCCCAGGCACCCATCGCAGGTTGTGATACTTTAGTCAATGATTGTTTGCTGGAAAAGAAGGGGGTTTTCTGAGACTGTTGATGCAATTCTCTGATTTCCTGAAGTATTTGCACAGTTTTGCACAGTTTTGCACACGTAATTTTGCATTCTTGTTCGGATGGGAGATCCGCTGTTCGGACATCGCTTGAACACCGGCAGTCCAGGCCGGCGATCGTTTGGGTAAAACGAGGCTCCTTTGATTTGCCCATAATCGTAGTACTACGACATATTGAGCGATCATTGATGTCTAGAATGATGTTGGCTGCATGTGAATGGCTGCCAGTCGATGGAGAACTCCACACTAGGCTTGAAAGATCAAGATCGTACGCTCAAGCGGGTCAAGCATCGACATCCGTTTTGGCGAGGCATAGCGTAGCGTCGTGAGTCGGGTCATCATTCTTGACATCTCGCCACTCTCGAAACCCTAATTCGGGGCGCAAGGATCTAGTCGACAAAGCTTTCCGGTTTGTAGAAGGCGCAATCCCCTTTGACCTGTCTTTGGCAAGGCTGGAGGACAATATTTAGCCGTTGCATCGAGGAGCTAGACGTCTCAGAAACGAGTGAATGTATGCATATCGGTTGGTAAGTCGCAGTGCAGAGCGCTGCCCTATATGTGCATGTTCAACATGGCTCATGCTACAGAATCGGTGATGAGGTCTCGCAGTGTTACCAGGCATTTGGAGAACATATTGAACAATGTCAGGGACTGTACAATTGATTGACGCTACGAGCAGGGGCAGGACAATTTTTGAACGCAGGCTAATTGAGACGGGCCGTGCCTTGACTAAATAAAGCCAACGGGTCTACCCCCACAGCAACTCTCGAGGTTAGCGCTATCCGCCGATTCCACCAATAGCCGGAGAACTTACACCACACACATTGCGCTGGGTTACCTGGATCTTTACAGCGACTTCACTACACTCCCTAACAGGTGAGTTTCGATCCTTCAGTACAGATATCACTTCGTGATACGGAAGTCGGCAACGAGATCAACGTCCATGGTCAGGCTCTGTCAATCTGAGGCGGACATGAAAGGATCGAAGGTGCCAAGGATGGACACTGCAAAGTCCATTGGCGTGGATAGAATGGGCAATCTTTTGAAAAGGCTGATACGTTGTCAAGGCGTTCCTGTTCTCGGCTGATCACTCCGCAGGTAATGATATGGTCGATCACGTCTTCTTGAGACTACTGGAGGTGGGGCCCGGACTGAATGCAGAAGAGGAAGATCTTAAGTGAATTTGACTAAGCCTAATTCGAAGACACCTGGAGGAGTCACAACCACGTTTCCTACCAGGCCTGATGTAGGGACACAATCTCCAACCAAATCACCCTAGTACGCACATGTGAAGACAGGTTGTCGCTTATAGCCACCTCCGCAGTCGTACTCATTCTTCTCTTCGGGATCATTGATGCAAGTAATGCTCCTACCATGGCAGAACAACATTCCCAGGTTGTCACCCGAATTCTTGTACTGGCAGTCTTCTCCGTCGATGTTGAGGTCCCATGTGCCCCCAGGGTATGTCACCGAACCAGCCCAGGCCACCGTCTTGAAAGGAACAAGGAAATCTGTTCGGCATTCAACGCCCTTGCCGAAGTCGGTGGTGAGGAAGAGCCAGTCAAATGTCGATGCACCGGGGACGTATTGGCCGAGAATGTTGAGGGCTCTTGTAGGCTTTGCATTGCCATCCTTCTTCAAGTCGCCGTCTGGATGATCATTAGGATCCGTTGTACCATCTTTCATGCTCCAAATCTTCGTGACGTATTTGGCCTTCATCAAGATCGGCTTCTCAATATCCTTCCAGTAACCGTCATCACCACCTACTTAAACGTTAGCGCATGAATCTCCTCCTTTTGGGATTATGATGAAATATGAGGACACTCTTCTGTTGAACGACCGTCGAACAAGTCAAAAGACAGTACTTACCATCCTTGTCTCCGAACACTCGCGTCTCGCCCGTTGCGTGTAAAGCCATAGCCTTGGAGCAAGCGGCTGTAACTTCCGAATCCATGGCTACGCCGCCGAAATCTTTCTGGAAATCTTCGTCGAAAATGTCCCAAAAGTACGCATAGTCCTCATTCTTCTCAACGAACTTGAGGGCATCATTTCGCTTTCCACCACTGTAGAAGACCAAGTCGTCTTCCTGGATCTCCACTTCCTCCATCCAATCCAAGACCTTGCTGAACTTGGTCGCATCATCTGACAACAAGGAGTTAGTGTCGGCCTTTCCCATGAGATTGAGTCAATCTGTGGAGCCATCATACCTGGAACACGCTCCACTCGCTTTACTATGCTTGCTTTGCCTCGCGATAAAGGACTTGAGAACGCGCAACCAAGCACCGAGGCTGCGGCCAACAGCCTCAACCAGTTCATGTTGCAGTACATAACTCCGCGAGAATCTGTTAATCAAGGCTCGAAAGCTCCCGAAACTGCGGTGACGAAGGTGGATGTAGAAGCAAACAGACAGTATGGAGCTGTTGAAGTGGCTGTGATGATCAGGAAGGAGAAGATAGGAAGCTGTTCGCGCTGGATGAATGTATTCTGTCTGCGTTCGATTGACGTTTATATATGTCTTTCCATAAGCTCATGGCGTCTTAGCCGTTGTCCACCAACATTCCCATGTATATCTCGAGCACCAAGAACCATTATTGCCCGTACTTCACGCCCACGCCGTGTCAGCAAGCAAGGGCATGAATGTCATCTGAGATTATGCCATCCCCCGGATAGGTGCTAAAGTCTCATGCTGAGAACATGTTTGTGCTCGGGCGGTTAGGTACCCATGTACGAGATACCCGATAGCCTCCCCAGATTGATGCTATACATAGCCACCTCCACAACTTCTTGGCGGAGTGTAAGCAGTGATTGTTTGTTAGGCAGATTTGAACATTTTGTGCAATGCATGAGCATATTTGAGAAATCCTGGTCAGCGCATAGAGGCCATGGAAGCACACAAAATACTCGAATACACATATCAAAGACAATGCACGATTGGTTGAATCTGTACATGTTCTCAAGTCCTGCTCAATTCTCAACACCAACTCACGTGCACCATTCAGCGCATGCTATTCAGATCATGCTTCACGATCCTTCATCATACTATAATCCTTCACGCTTCCCTAATTGGTTCCACACATCTCACTCATGTCAGTTTCAGATCTTAAGAGTAGTTTGTTGGTGTAGCGGCCTTATGTCGATGGACGATCGTCATTGGCTGGTTGCAATAAGCCTGAAACACAACTGTTCACGTACGCCTGGCTATTATTGTGGTACCCCACTTTGCACCGCCTCCAAACATACCATAGCCCCAGCATAAGCCACAAGACCGCCAACAAGATTGCCATGTCTCACTTTCTGACCTTGGCGGCAGCCTGACATCTGTATGTAAACCTACGTCATTGTTGCCCACGGAAGGCGGCCTCCACCCAAACTCTCTCGGTTCAATCTTCTTCGAGTCCATCGCCGATTGTTCGGAATTATCTTCCTACATTTTCCACTGCAGTAGTGTCACTGGCCACTTCACCAACATCATGGCTGCGGTAAACATAACAGCAGAAGGCCTTTTCGAGGCATGCGCGGCTGGCGATGTTACGTCTCTCCAAGAATTACTTCAAGAACCGATCCACATTGCGAAAGCCTTGGAGACAGAAGAGCGTGTTCATGATGAGGAGCTACAACTCACGCGCAGTAGTCTCAATCTAGCGTTGATGTTCGACAAAGCTGCTGGTGCTGGTTCGAGCGAGGTCATCAAATACCTGCTCTCATTCGCAGAGTCCCACGGCGTTTCGCATCAAAAACTCATTCGCCGCAACAGCATCTGCGCAGCTATCTCCAGTAGTGACGGTGTTGCAGTTTTTAAGGAAATGCACGCTGTTGAGCCTGATGTTGTCAATACCAACATGGGACTTCCTGGCACTCCACTCAGTCAAGCGGTCAGTGGTAGCAGAAACGCACCTCGTTACACTGCGGATCGAATAGATCTTGTGAGATATTTGCTGGAGAATGGCGCCGATCCAAATCAGATGCACGACCCAGACCACAATCGCCCAGGCACCATTCTCCGAACCGCGGTACAACGCTCTTCGCTGGAGGTCATCAAACTCCTGATACAGCATGGCGCGCAACTGGAACAATCTGGTGCCATGCACAAGGCGGCAGAGAATGGCCGAATCGACGTCATGGACTTGCTTCTGAAGCAAGGAGCGGATGTCAACGAACAATTGTGGACCAACCTCAAACACTCAGCTTCTTCTCGAACGAGAATGAAGAAAGAACAGGGTATCACAAGCGATGTAACAGATAGTCGCAGACCGGAATGGAGCCATGAGACACCGCTGCATTACAGCGTGCTGAGTCGACAGCTTGAGGCTACAAGCTGGCTTATCAGTCATGGTGCGAATGCCCAGATCGCTGATTCGAAGGGCTGGAGTGCAATGGAAATTGCGACGACGATGAGTGACACGAACATGCTTGAAGTTGTCTCAACCTCTAAAAGAGGTACATTAGAAGGGTCATGAGAAGACTCATGCGCCCGTCTTCCGCAAATCTGGCTTTTTCTAGTGCTGCTGTCGGGGTTCGAGACTATGAAAATAGCACTTCCATTCTTTTCTCATGTGCCAGACCTACCGTGTAGGCAACAAGAACAGGAGTGTCGATGTCTGTACAGATAGCCTATAGCGTTGTAACAAACGAACAGCCTTCCCCTCTTCAGACGCCTAATGCTTAGAAACCGAACGCCCTTGACGTCGCACTAATCTGGTTGTGATGATTAGGAAGCAGCAAAGTAGTTATGCATGTTTGAAAGGTGGCTGATCTGAGTATACACTCACGGGTAATGAGGCAAGTGTCTCGTTCGTTCAGCATCATTGTGTATTGTGGTGGCTTGGTTGCCGCTGCGGGGACATGGCTAGCCTGGTCGAACTTGCAGCTGCCTAAACCCCGAAGCCGTCGTGTGGACGAAGCTGACAACCTCATCTCCAATTTCACTGGAACAACTTGTACTTGTTCGACATACCGCGAAAGAGAGTCATATTGGGTATCGTGATCTGAGGCATGTCACACATGTGGAATCCATACGGTTCGTGAGCTTGCTTTCACCCCACCCCCACCTCTGGCGCTAATAGCCTGCATCTTAGTGCCGCCTAGGATGACACTGACACATCAACCTGTTGACGCTTTCCATACCAATCCAGACGAGCGAGACTATTTCAGTCAACGCGGAGGAGTATCGCAAGTCGAGTGTGTGGAATACCCAGGTTATCATGGATGGCCAACAGCGCCGGTCGGTACAGATCATGCATGGCATTCGCCAATGCCTTCGCCAGGCTTCTACACACAAGGAAACAGCGAATGGCCTCAGTTTCCCCCCTCCAGACGTCCTGTGTTGATCGATTCTCGTCGCGCTTTTCCTAGCTTCGATGACAAACACGACTCTGGTCTTGCACCGGGAATCCATCAAAACAACAATTACTACGCAGATGATGGCCATAACCCAGGACCCTATTCCGATGAAGAGGTCAGTTCCTCCAGACAAGGGCACTCTTCATCCCACCTACCATCATTGGAGCAGCTCCCAATGGAGTCACATAGAGATAGAAAGACACGAGACAATAGAGAAGATCTAGATAAACAGCGGAACCGCGAGTCTTGTTTTCGTCACCCAGCTATTGATTTTGGTAGCCGACAGATTCGCCTAGTACGGGTCTTGCCCACCGATCCCGGTACTCCCATCAAATGTAAGTTTGCGCTGAGTATGGTCGACAACAGATCTGTCCGGTACACAGCCTTGTCGTATACCTGGGGACATGCCGAGTCCGCATCCGACATCAAAAGGATCGTCCTTCACAAGCAGGACTTTTGGATTCGCCGCAATCTCTGGTGCTTTTTGCGTCAAGTTAGAGATGATCCAGCGCTGTGTGCCAACTGGTATTGGATAGATGCCCTTTGTATCGACCAGGCTGAGAATGGCGAAGATGGCCAGCAAGAAAAGAATCACCAAGTAAATATGATGAGTCGAATTTATAGTAATGCGCACCGGGTCATAACATGGCTGGGCGAGCCGGCACGCCGCGATCATGCGGCTCTCGATGCTTTACGAGATTGTATTAATGGCAATCCGTTCAAACGAGATGAGAAGTCTGTCCGAGACGGCCTTCGATACCTTGGAGATTCTCCCTATTGGTCGAGAATTTGGATCATGCAAGAAATTGTTCTTGCCAAAAAAGTCAAATTTCGAGTTGGCCGCTACGACTTCGACTGGAAACCAATCTATAGCTTGAGACTGGAAGCCAGCAAGCCAAGTTCTCGGTATGCACATGATATGGGCTGGGCCATGAAGAACATTCTCGATTTGCGCCAACACTGGTACAAAGGACCGTCTTTGGACCTAAGGGACGGCATACGCAATTTTCGATCGCAGAAGTGCTCCGACCCACGGGATAAGATATATGGCTTGTTAGGGCTTATGGAACACAAGCCATGCATTCCCGACTACTCGAAAAGTTGCAAGGACTTGTATGTGGAAATCGTACTCTGGGCTTTGAGCCAGGGTGTAATCAATAAACCTTCGCACGACGTGGACACGCATGTTGCTGTCACACAGCGTGGAGGTTGTTTTGTATTCCACGACTGTATTCAGCTAAGGCTTTGGAGCACTTTGTTACAACTCAGCCCTTCAGACCGCTTCGACGCACAAAGGCAACTAGCTGATGAGTTGGATGATGGCTGGCCACATACATATCCATGGAATTGCCAGTAAGTATCATTTCAGCTGTGATCAGATGCACTATACTAAAGAATATTGTAGTCTACATGTACCGGGTTATCAGCATGTTCCTTCACATACACGTTGAAATGAAGTCCTTCTGTGCGATCCGCCGTCTATTGGGGTACTGTTTTGATGTTTCGGTGTTGCGCTTACGGGAAAGGGGAACCAATCTGCCTGTCGAGCACCACCGACTTCGCTCGCCACTTTAGGCCAATTTCCAGCTCACAGCATGAAATCATATGTGAAACAAAGTTCACTATATTTGATTATATCTACAAAACAAGCCTCCCTCTTGTTCTCTTGTTCTCCTTTACAACACAACAAAAGCCGCAAGATGTGGGAAAGCGCTGGCACGCACAAGGTAGTCAGTAATGACATCGAATCTGGACGCTGGCATGGTGCTGGCAGGAGATTTAGCACGGTCCTGCGTCTTCGGCCACAACCCTTGCTGACTGACTAGATGGGTAATAGACGTGAAAAGTTGGATTCGATATTGAATTATCACCGATGATAAATATTGTTGACCAACTGCAGTTTTTGTGTGGTTTCGAAAATACTGAGTAGGATGCCGACGGCACATCATATTGCACACTGGCTTGAATAGACTAGCTTTGGGGCGCCGCAAAGGTGTCGTGGGTGTCAAGAAGATGGAGCAGTCAAGTCTCTGCATTGCACCATCGCACCCCGCACAGTGGCACAGTGACACTAGATCCACCACACTAACACAAATTACCAACCAAAATGCAACCTTATTTGCAGAATCTCATCACTGAATATATGCAGGCAGACTTTACTTCCTAAAACAAAAATGACAAACCCTCTCATCCTCGACGGTGGAATGTCGCGCGAACTAATGCGGCTTAATGCACCTTTTCAACAACCAGAATGGTCTGCCCTTGCGCTTATCGAAGCTCCACACTTGGTAAAACAAGTCCATCACGATTTCATCGCAGCCGGAGCAGATATTATCACGACAAACTCATATGCCCTTGTCCCCTTTCACATCGGCGAAGAGCGCTTCTGGAAACAAGGTGCCGAACTCGCCGCCCTCGCGGGTCGCTTGGCACGTGAAGCAGCCGATGCTGAGACTACAGCTACAGGGCGCAAGATTCTGGTTGCAGGCAGCTTGCCGCCGATATTTGGCTCGTATGAGCCTCAAAAGTTTGACGAACGCTGCGTGCAAGAGTACCTTGCCGTGCTCGTTACTGCATTGGCGCCCTACGTAGACGTCTGGCTGGCAGAGACGCTGAGCTTGATAGCTGAGGCTGTAGCGGCGCGGGACGCGACAAAGTCCACGGGAAAGCCCTTCTGGGCTGCATTTTGCCCGGACGATGACGGAGATGCGAGTGCGAGTGCAGTACGCCTCCGCTCCAGCGAGACGATAGAGCAGGTCACAAAGTGGGCAAATGCAAGCCACATTGATGCATTGCTATTCAATTGTGCTCGCCCGGCCTACGTGGAAGAGGCCGTCAGAATCGCAAAGGAGACGATGGAACGGAGCGCAGAGCAATCTCAATGTGTACTCGGGGTCTACGCGAATGCCTTCGCTCCTAAACCAAACGATTCCGCAGCGAACGAGACCATCTCTGATGTTGATGAGGCGCTCGATCCGGAAGCATACAGTCAGCATGCAAGGGAATGGGTCTCAGACGGAGCCAGTATCGTTGGCGGCTGTTGTGGGGTTGGCCACCAACATATTCAGCAATTGAAGGTTGTCTTGAGTTGAGATGCGATGTATCTATACTGTCCAGAGCGAACGTTTTGTGGTAATTCTGCCATATCCCGCGAGAAGTCCCACACGATGAAGAAGAGTTCCCAGTAGATACAATGCGTGGGGCTGCAGTATTCTTATACAGAACCATTCCAATTAGCAATCGCAATTGGCGATGCACATACACAGGATCCGCGTACGTGATGAAAAGTTACGCCATATTGTGATATACTATAATTAGCAGACACCCGGAAATATTCGACTGTTTGCAGGTAGCGGAAGTCCGTAAACAGTGAATCTAGCGGTCTAGTTGACGATAGAGCAGGAGACAATGAGGGTCCCTTCGCTCAGCCCGATCTAAGCAACGTACCGGCGGATCAGTATTTAAGTGGTTGATCATTAGCGAATACCCGCTGTTGTATGTATTTCGCATGTAATGTTGCTGTAATATGGGGATAGTGGTGGAGCGTCGCTCAGTGACAGTTTCTAAATGCCGCTAGTCAGGACCGAGAGTCAACCATCGGATGTACCCAGATTGGGTCCAGCGGCACCCCCGATGATGAAACATCAGTGCCTACTGTCATGTACGATTTCTTCGTTTGGCGCAAAGGGTTAGGGTCCGGTTCACACTCACTTTTCCCGAGTGCAAGGATGATACTGGGGCTAAGATTGGACATTGACGCGCAGGAGACACTATCGCAGTCTATATATCAAAACATGGATTTCATTGAAGATGATACCGTTGGTTGGTATTACCGAAGGTCAAGTGTGCTTGGCCTCACGTTGTAACGCCTGCCAAAATGACAAACATTCAGTGCAATGTAACCTGGTTTAGGATCTCAATCACATCAAGAGGCGCTTCTTAGCGGTTTGCGTAGATGAGTTTACCAACACAATTACTGTCGCGGTATTGATGATCGTGCGTCGTGAGTGATGTGTTGGGTGTTGCCGGTAGCCGTCACCTGTTGCCATGTCGCACAGGATCCTCATGCAAGGTTAGCGTCGCTGCAGACAATCTATCTTGAGGATGTCGAATGTCGGGTGCCGTTCAAGTTTGGTGACACGGAGTGCAACTGGCAAGAAAAATCTGGGGTTCATTCCCGGCATGTTAACTTTAGCGCATCAGTACGACCAACCCAATCGGAATGATTGCATTTGAGTAGGTGAAGTGCCCCGCTGAATCCTTCAACTTCAAATGGCCATATGCCGAAGGTTACCACATTTCTCTCGAGTCTGCATATAAAAATGGGGCAATTTTACATTTGCAACATGCATG
>QVXC01000385.1:0-31857 GCA_003501895.1 Phaeosphaeria sp. A1 3.1a
CCCCTCCACGTACCACATCTACTCCTCCCACCCCTTTCACAAAACCATCACCCCAACCCCCGACCCCACCAAAGACCGACGCTCCGGCCCCAAGATCTCCGACCTCAAAGCCCTTCGCAACTCCAAAAAGTCGCGAAAAGCAGCCGGCTTGGCCCCCATTTCCCCAGACCCTACCGCCTTCTTCCTCCACCAGCCCTACCTCGCATTCCACATGCCGCCTCAGGTCCTCTACTCGGGCAGTAGCAAGCACGGCGCGACGCCGAGGGTGTTGGTGCATCGAGCGTGTTTCTGGCGGAGATACACGCTGCAGCTCGGGCCGTTCCTTTCTTCACCAGTAGGAGGGGTGTTGGATCCGCGCGGCGTCGTGGGCTGGGGGAATCATGAGCCCAACAAGATGGCTCGGAAAGCAGATGATGCTGCGCTCAAGGGGTATAGAGTCCGGACGTGGAGGCTGTGGGGCGAGACGGGGAGGGCGTATGTGAAGGCTGTGAAGAAGATGCGGGAAACAAGAGATGGAGGTGGTGGAGATCCAGATGTCGTGCGAAGGACGGGAGATCATAAGCCGGTAAGGGCCGATGAGGTTGTTCATTTAACTTGGTCGTCCCCGTTTTCGAAACATACGAGGCGATATCATTTTAGATACAGGGGCGTGGACTTTTATTGGAAGGGCACGGGGACAGTCAAGGAGTCGAGGGCATGTGGCTGGTTTTTGCGATTTAGTCATCTCAAGCTCGTGGCTCGGGTGCCTTGCACTGGCAGTGGGGAGGACGAGAAGAGAGCAAGGAAGGATGACGATGACTGGGTCGAGGTGTGTTTGGGCAAGTTCACGTCCTCGGTGGCGAAGGAGAAGAGCGGGACCTTGGATCTGTTTGATGCTGCTCTGTTGAGGTTGGTGGAGGGACACATGCCGAGTGTGCTAGAAGAGGCGTCGACAGGAGACTGCGAGAAAGTGGCAGAGGTGCTAGGGAACAGCAATGACGACGAGATTGCCAGTTTGAAAAGATCCACACTATACCAGGTCATCGTGGCCACTGCGACTTGCATGATAGCAAGTGAGAAGGAGAAGAGACACACGATCATCGACCTGATTATCGGCGCAGCTGAACAGGGCGGCGGAGGTGGTGGGTAAGTGATAGCACATAGCACACAAAGGCAACAACGTGAATGTACCAAGATCTATTGGGAGTATGTACTACTACGTCCATAAGATCTTATGCTTCCTCCACTACGTCCGTGAGCTATCCAGTCTGACCAGATTCACGTACGACCACATCTCTTCGACATAACTCATGTCCGACATCCACCATACGTCTGCCATCATTAACTGAACGTAAGCCAGGCCATGGGCGACCTGCTTGAGGTATCTCTGCAAGGGCTATTGCGAACCCGCCCACATCATGTCGTTGCAGACTGGCCGTCTATGATACAATAAACAAGTGAAGGAAAGCATGAAGGGAAAACCCAACTCTGGAAGATCGAAATTGGGCCGACGAGCGAGTATCCAGTGAAGGGATCGGACGTCGAGGAAAGAGGAAGGTAGAGCCAGCCTTTGTGGAATCATGAGAACTTTTGGGGGAATTCGTAAAGCCGTCCGCCTAGCGTAAGAAAGAAACCGTGAACCGTACGCCATTCGCCATCGTAAGCTGTGAGGTTACTGAACCGTCACGAGAGGCTGCCTTTCGAGAGTGACACGGATCGAGTCCTACTCGGTGGCAACTGTGACAAGTTTAAGCCTTCTCTTCTTTGGACTCCTCCTTGGGGGCCTCCTTCTCACCCTCACCCTCTTTGTTCTTGACGTATTCGTCGTAGACACTCATGGCCTCGTCGACCTTGGCACGGAGAGCAGACTCGTCCGAGGTGCTGCTAAAGTTAGTATGAAAACATGGAAACGAAGGGTTTGGGGATACGTACAGGTTGATGAGCTCGCTGTTGTCCATCTCCAGGAGCATACCGGTGATCTTGCCGGCCAACTCGGGCTGCATCTCGTGGATCTTGGGGTAAAGAGCCTCACCGAGCATCTGCTTCTGCTGGCCAGGAGCAGCGGCGTTGAGCACGCTCATGTCGACACCGGGACCGCCAGCGCCGGGACGGCCGCCCTGAGGGAAGCCGGGCATAGGAGCCTGACCACGACCGCCAGGACCGCCACGGCCACCCTGAGCGAAGTTGGCCTGACCGCCGCGCATACCGGGGCCACCAGCCATCTGTCCTTGAGGCATGCCGGGCATGGCACCCATGGGTCCGCCACGACCGCCACGTCCGCCGCCCATAGCCTGCTGAGCAGCCTGTGCGAGTTGCATGTACTGCTGGTTCATGTAAGGACCAGGAGGGAACGCGCCAGGAGCCATGCCGGGTGGCATGTACATGGGCATCTGCTGAGCGTTGGGGCCACCGCGGCCGCCTTGCTGGCCGGGCATGCCGCCGGGGAAGCCAGCGCCACGTCCGCCCTGAGGACCGGGCATACCGGCAGGGAAGGGCATCTGACCACGAGCACCAGGAGGATACATCATGGGCTGCTGACCAGGAGCCATGAACATCTGAGGAATAGCGCCGAACTGCTGCTGCTGTTGCTGCTGCATGCGGAGCTGGTTGCGGGCCTGGATAGTGGCCTCAAGCTGGTTCTTACGGACATCCTTGCGCTGAGCAAGAGCGACGTAGAGAGGCTTGCCCTCGATCATCTTCTGGTTCATCTCGGTGACAGCCTTGGTGGCCTCGTCGGGGTTGCTGAAGCAGACGAAACCAAAGCCCTTGCTCTTACCGAGGATCTTCTTCTCGCCCTTGATGGTGACCTTGTCGCCAGCCTTGGTGTCCTCGCCGTTCTGCTCGCTAGAAGAGCCCTCCTTGGCCTCTTCGTCGTCCTTCTTCTCCTCCTTCTCTTCCTTCTTTTCCTCTTCCTCCTTCTTCTCCTCAGAGGACGGAGACTCGGCGCGCTCAGCAGGCATGGCGTCGCGCATGACCTTGGCGGATGTGATGGTGCCGAAGGGAGTGAACATGTCACGGAGCTTCTCGTCATCGACGTCGTCGTTGAGGTTCTTGATGTACAGGTTGACACCCTGGTACTTAGACTGCTTCTCCAGGCGGGCAGCCTCGTACTGCTTGCGCAGCTCCTCCTCACGCTCGTGCTTCTTCTGGGCGCGGCCGACGTACAGCTTCTGGCCCTTGAAGTCGGTGTCGTTCAGAGTGTCGACTGCGACGGCAGCAGCCTCGTGGCGGATGTAGTTGACGAAGCCGAAACCACGGCTCTTGCCCTGGTCATCGCGAGCGATGGAGGCAGAGGTAATGTCGCCGTGCTTCTCGAAGAGGTCACGGAACTCCTCGTCGGTGACGTCGAGGTCAATGTTCTTGACGTAGATGTTGGTGAAGTTGGCCTTCATCTCCTCGAACTTGCTCATGCGCTCCTTCTTGGGGATGTGGTGGCCGACGAAGACCTTCTTCTCGTTGAGCAACATGCCGTTGACGTGCTTGATGGCGTTGTTGGCGGCCTCGGCGGTCTCGTAGTGCACGAATCCGTAGCCCTTGGAGTTGCCGAGCTCGTCCTGAGCGACCTTGCAGCTCAAGATGTTACCGAAAGCAGCAAAGGTGTCGTGGAGCGCCTTGTTGTCGATGGCGTGGTCGAGGTTCTTGATGAAGACGTTGCCCTGGCCAGTCTTGCGCAGAGCGGGGTCGCGCTGCGACCACATGATGCGGCATGGCTTGCCCTTGATGACGGTGTAGTTGAGCTCCTCGAGGGCCTTCTCGCCATCCTCAGAGCTGTTGTAGTTAACATATGCGTAGCCGAGCGAGCGACGAGTGACGGCGTCACGGCAGACACGGATCGAGGCGACCTGGCCGATGGACGAGAACAGCTCGAAGAGCATGGCCTCGGTGACAGAGGGGTCGAGCTCGCCGACATAGAGCGACGCAGAGTTCTGGTGTGCTTGAGCCGCGGTGGTGGGGGTGGGGGCATCACCGCCAGCGGCAGCGACGTTGGTGTCGATCTGGGTCTTGCTGGCGTCGGCACCGTCCTGGACGGGCGAGGCGGCGTTGGCAGCTTCAGCAGACATTGTGGCTATCTGCGTATACCGTGTCAGTGACGTGGTGGGTGATTTTCGCGGGTAGGCGCAGGGTTATCATGTGCAAGTGGGCTCGCTTCAGAAAAAAAAGTTTAGGCTCACCTTGCGCTTCTGGGAGATGCGGAAGACTGTGTGCGGGGTAGTACGGGGCGACGTAGACGTTCGCTGGAGACACACAGGCGAGCGCGCGGCTTTTGTGTATGCGGAACTGGTGAGGGAGAAGTCGCGTTACTGTCGACGAGCAAGCGACAGTAGGTGACGAGGGGTGGGTTGGCGGTCGTCGGGGCTTTTGTGTGGATTTTCTGTATTTTTTTGTTTCTTTTTCTGTTATGTACGGTCCGCTGGGGAACCGGGGGCTTGAAGAGCGGTGGGTGTAGTTGGGTGGTTGAGCGTTTGGGGAGAGAGAAGCATTGCTCAGGCGTTATGTATGTGGGAGAAATTCTGGCAGGTGCGGCCCGTGCGTCGGCCACTAGCTCGTTTGAGCCGGTGCGGCGGGGCGGTGTGAATGAAAGAGCTCTGCTGTGTGTGTGTTGTCGGCAGTCGGCTTGCGATCGAAACATGCAAGCACGTTATCTTCAGGTAAGTGAGGTACGAGCGGCGCCTTCGTTTTGCGGCATTGCAATTGCCTTCGCGATATCATGCCCTTGAGACGACTGCGCAGAGCGATGAGGTACCGCATGCACTACCATATTGATACGCACGAGCAGAATACCAGGTACTTGCACGACGATAGCATGAGCCTAACGTCCACGCTCTGTGCAGCACAAGATGCGCGCTGGTATCATGCCGTGTCCACTTGCGGTGAGTCCGCAGCATCAGTGCGTCCATCGTGGCCTCCGGAATCCTTCTCCATCGAATCATGAACGGACGGTGAAACGACACGTGATCCCTTGAAGATCTCGGCATCGATGTTGCCCTGGGACAGATCAGACGGAATCTCTATACCGAATCTGCAGGTGGTATCAGTCCAAAAACCACGGTCCCTTGCATCAACAACATTATGCGAAGAACTACTGGTAACGGTTTTATGGTGGCTGCCTACGGAGTGATTGCATGGATCGACATGGTGCTTGTTGTTAGTGTAACAGTGTAGCAATGTTCATCCCAAGGTCTTCAATATGGAACACTATCTCGGTAAGATAGTAGAGAATAAGAGATCAAGGAATTCTAGATCATCAGTAAGTTAGTGGTAGCGAGAAGGAAAAAACTTAATCAATTCCGGGTAGAACGAATCGCGTGAAGTAGGGCTCGTGAGAGCACATCGTCCCTGTGCACAAAGACGTTTGAGAAGTAGCAAGCACGCTACATAGCATCCAGATTGATTCAAACACGATCAACATTTATCAACCTCGTTCATTCAAACATATGCTAAAAATGGGTATCGGTACGTTACAACACAAAATCATCCCAGCCATGCTCCTCCACGCTACCCCGGAACGACAATTCTACTCTCTTAGACTGTCGTCCCACCCACCTTGGTCGGTAAGATAGTCCTCGACTCTCGTTTTGCAGTCTTCCAGACCCTGGCCTAGAGCCTCATTCCATTGGCTCTCAACGAGGCCGACTTTCTCCTTTAGATCGTCGGTCAATCGGCGCTCCTCGTCTGCGCGAATCGCTTTCATCTCGTGATCTACGCCGGCCGAGTCTTCGCCTTCGAGCAGCCTCTGCGTCTCAAGTAGACGCGAGCCGGCTGTCATGACGCCTGTCTTGACCTCGTGTAGCAGGCAGAGCAGGTTGATTTGCGACTCGATGAACTGGTATGCTGAGCGGCCTGCGTGCGCGAGGAGGCTGTACAAGTATTGTAGGGGGTAGTCGTGATATGAAGGTGTTTCCTCGTACTCTTGAGGCGGCACAAGTACATCGAAGCTTCGTAGACTTCGTGGTACTTGCTGCACAATTGCGAGGAGTCCAGGTGCGATGTCCCAGAATGCAGACAATTGCGCTTCGACACCACGCGTGACGTTTTGCTCAATGACGGCCATGACATCTTCGTAGCGTTTGAGGATGTCTTTCTCGAATGCCACTTTGCGGTCCTGAGCATCGCGCTTGAAGAAGCTCGTGGCCTCCTTGACCTTCTGGTCGTTCTTTGCTTGCACGTAGGGAAGCACAATGATGTCGCGGTAGAGATCGTTGCGTTCATCTTCCAATTCAAACATTTCCTTGTGAAGCTGCTCCCGGGCTTCGAACAGCCACTTGAGAAGAGTGAGCATCTCCAAAAGCTCCGGCTTCTCATCTCCTTCTTCCTGTGTTTGATTCGGGTTGGTATCCTGCGCCTCGTTCGACAGGCGGCCCTTGAGATGCTCGATCGACGCAGAGACTTTTGTAATTCGCTCACAGAACATTGCATGGAGCTGGTTGGCAACTTCGCTCTGGAAGGTATCAAAGACCCATTGAACGATATCCTGGGCTCGCTGGTGTTCTCGTTTGTCAAAATCTGCTTCTGCTTGTGCGGCTTCTGCAAAGCTCATCACGCCGCCTGAAACGTTGTCTTGGATGTTGTAACGGAGTTCCGCTCTTCGCGCAGAAAGCGAAGAGTTCTCTTGCTCCTTGCGCGCTTCCGTCTTGGCCACAAACTTGTCCTTCGTCTCCTTGACTTCCCCAAGATTTGATAGAGTGCGCAGGCCACTTCTTATCGATGCCAGATCAGGATGACTATTGTTGACAGCGGGATGGTGTCGTGGATAAGGTGGCGGCAGTGTTACAAGTCGTGATACATCCAATTTGCTGGGATCGGGTTTGGCCGGAGTCGCGGGCTGGTAGTACCCATGGGATGCTTCAGGCTGTGCATGCGCAGTCTCGTCGTGCAAACCCACCTTCTCAGGTGGATATTCATCTGCCGAGTATGCTGGGCGACTGCTGGAGCTGGATTGCAACTTTGGTGTTGTCTGGTCTTCGCCAGCCCACTGTAGGTTCTCGCGAGCTTCCTTTTGCAGACTCATATATTTCGACTCTCTCTTACTCCTTTCCAGCCGCCTACCGCCACCAACAGACGACCCATTGTCACTCTCCCACCAACGACTCGCTGATCGACCTCTCGAATCTTCTTCATCTGGAATCGTGCTCATGGCCATGCTCGGTATGGGAGACAATGACGGGTGGTAATTATTGCTCCAAGACGCATCGCGGGCCTTCTGACTGGACGCGCTGGACGGAGACGCGGGCTCGGTATGTGGAGTGAAGTTTCCCATAGAAGATGCGGGACTAGCAGCCGTTGTAGGCATCGATGCTGATGGGCGCGTATCTGGAGACTCGCCAGCCACCGACGCCTGCGATCTTCTGCCACTCAGAAGCGACGGGGTGCCTTGCGCATTTGGTGTAGCTGATCTGCGCCCACTGTTGCCATAGGATCGCCACATATCTCGTGTCAGGTCCATAATATCACCAGCCATGGCATCGAACGCACTCGAGTAACGGTCGCGCCGAAGCCTAGACTCGCTAACGATGAATTCTGCAAACAGCTCCAGTCTGTCCTGATCTGTCTCAGCTGCAGACTCCCTCTCGATGAACTGTCGGTGTCGTTCGATCGATGCCTGCGCAAAAGCGCCTCTAGCCGCCGGTTTTGGCGTACTTAGAGTTGAGTCGTCTGGCCCTGGTGTCGATTGCAAGGATAGTTGCGAACCGGATCTATCGGCTAAACCTGATTCACTGGTCAGGCCAGCACCATCTTCATCGCCATACGTTCGTATTGGAGGAGTAGGTAAGGCTTTGGAGGGGAACGAGGCAGGAGCTTTCTGGGTATGGAGATGTTCCGTACCTGGCGAAAAGGGCGGTGTCGGTGCCGACAACGGAGTGCCTCCTTGATGTGTATTCATGCGAGGTGTCGAGTTGGAGGACCCAGGATCCTCAAAGAGATGTGCACTGCGCGGTCCGCTACTTCGTGGAGTGCCCTTAGTGACGGCACCACGTCGAGCAAGACCAGAGTCTAGATCGAGGTTGGCAGGCTTCGTAGAAGCTGATTCCAAGTCTTGTGCCCAGGGATTGTTGCTGGGTTCAACGCGCTCGCGTGCAGCTCGACTTTCACTTCTGCGTTCTCGGATGCCTAGAGCACTTGTCTCCCGACGAGGTGGGCTACGATAGAGCGTGCCACTTGAGCCCGTAGTGCTAGCTGTTGGGCCGGACGATATCGAGACGCTCTCGCTTTCGGATGGCGGTGCGGTCTGTTGACGTGGACGAACTGCTTCGGGGCTTGTATCGATATGAAGCCGGCGGGCTGCTGGCGATCTGGTTCGTTCTCTTGAAGTCTCTTCTTGCCAACCTTGTGGAGTTGGCGGGATTGGTGTGAGCGCAGTCTGACCTGGTCTTCGTGTTGGCGGGGCAGAAGGTCTCGATGGTTCGCGGTTGAGATCAGGTCCACCATTTGTTGTAGCTTGAAGTCCAGCACTCGGACCTACACTTTGCGACCTTGAGCTGCTTGGCGGGGGACCAGGAGGTGGCGGGGGTAGGGGAATGCTTCTGCTCCAGTTGCCATGTCCAACGATAGGTGATTCCTCGATCGGGGTTCGTATTTCAGTGCCATGCCCCAAGATACCAGCAGATGCTGCCCTCCGCGAAGCAGGGGCCCGCAGTGGTGAGTGCGTTTCTGGACTATATCGGTGCTCGGCAAGTGCATTGTTCAGGTAGCTATAGAGATGTCAGTGTCGGCGTGTTTAAGTGGAGCATCAAACCCTACTGAGAGGTAGCGCGCTGTGCAACCAGTCCAGGAGAAGCTGGCGCTCGTTGCAGAGCGTCCGAGGTATTGATCTGGAGTGACTCGATTGCACTTGGTACCGGGCTACTGCTATCATTATTGCGATTTCGGAACGACGACAAACTGAACTTCGAGGATAGCTTGTCACGCGACGCAGATCTACCCGGTGTATTCCTTGATGGCGGAGGAGGGAATTGCTGATTTGATGTTGCACTGGTCGCGCTCGACGGTACCACAATGGAGCCTGGTCGGCTCTGGAAGCCGGAGACGGGTCGTGAGGACGAAGGCGTACTGGTAGGTGGAGGCGGTGGGGGTGGGTGGTTCAGCATGAAGGCAGTGGCTTGCGCCTGGGGCGACGCTGAATTGAGAGTTTGAGAGATGTTCTGCGGGTGTGCTGGCGAGTAGGGCGGAGGAGGGGACGGCATCGCAGCTATGCATGTTTAGTTGGGCCCGACACGAAGATGGACAAAACATTGAGAGACAAAGATGAGGTCGAATTGCTTCCACTATCGTATGAAATGCTACATATGGAGAGAGATATCAAGAAACATGGCAAATTACCTTCCATGCCCGTCATGTCATGAGTTCGTGCAGCAGTCTGGGGGGCGGGATGCGGCGCATACTGTCCGCTCATGGGTCCGTTGCGACCCCATTGTTGCGGATTGTAGGGCACCGACGTGTTCCTCATGGCCATGGGCGAGGGAGGCGGCAGTGGTGAGGGAGCATACGCAGAGGGAGTCGAGGCAGCAAAGGGCGAGTATGGCAGGTTAAGATTCGAGGCGCTGGCGGGCGTGTGTGATTGGTGTGCTCCTTGCTGCGGCGGTGCGAGGGCAACGGTCCTTAGTCGGGGAGGTTGCACTGCGAGACGCCGCAAGGGCGATATCTGCGGTGCCTGGTGGACTTGGACGTGGACGGGATCCGAGAAGACGGGCGCGGATATGACCTGCGGCGAGGTCGACGAGGGCGGTGGCGGCGGTGGAGGAGGAGCAGCCCGCGGCACAAAGTCTTCGTGCTGCGACATGGTCGACTTTTGTGTGGAGGCCCAAAGCCTCGCGCGGCTCGCAGCGTGTCGTCGTCCTGTGGAACCTATCGAAGAGATGGGACAAAAGAGGCCGCCGCACAGAGGCCACAACGGCGGCCGTGATCCTGGTCACACAGCGCGCCCAGAGCGAGCAGCGGCCGAGGACACACAGCAGGGGAGCTCTGCTATTCGCCCGCGGTCCTGCGCAGAGACGATCGGTGGCATGAGGGTCGGCGTCGACAAGAGAGACTCTGCACTCCAACGGGCATGGGGCCACGGCTCGCGAAGCTTGATATCGTGCAACAGCGAATAGGCGGGCGAGTATGCACGATGCGACATGGCCACCAATGCACCATCCTTGCTAAGCGGAGAGTCTGGCGGCTACAGGTGGCATGTCCCGCATCAGGAGGCCGACGAGGAACACACGAGAAGTAAACCTCGCGCTGCAATATCGATGCCTGCTATAACACCGGGCTGCGACCACATCGCTGGCCTCATCTCCCGGCCAGCATCACATGATGCGGACCTTGCGTGTTAGACATTAAATGCACTCGCGCACTGCCAGCGAGCAACAGCAACACCATGAATTGTCTTCGCCCGCTGCGATATAAATAGCAACCGAACCCTGCACGCCGTGTTCTGCACCCTCGACGGATCTGGCCTCTGGACGCGTCCGACTCAGTGCCCACCAACACCAAAATGCCTCAGAGCAAACACACGCATGAGCTGGTGATAGATCGGCAGCGCCAGAAGCAAAGACAACAAGACACTATTTCCAGGCGCGGCCCGCGGTAGTACCACGATGCTGACGCGCGAAATCAGTGCCTTCGCCTACTGCCGTCGCCCGTCGACTCTGATCCCAGAAGCCTGCCTGTCCGCACTCTACGCATGCAGTGTAACGAGCAACCCACCAACGGCCAACGTGCATCAAAGCTCTGGTGAACAATGCAGCCGAAGTCGCACGCGAGATGCATCGGGCAACAGCCATTCGTTGTGCACCGCTAGCCCGGTACACTACTTCGGCCGCGAAGCCATCCGTTCTGTATATACACTGCACCTCGCTGCTTGTGTAGATCACTCATCTACGCGTTTCTAAACTTGTTCTCTTGTCGGATGTATTCGCGTGACCAGAGATTGCCGGTGCTGCGTCGACGACAGCACGAGCATACAGGCTGAATACGCGACAGCATGCATGCTTTTAGAGTGTGCTTATTCCGTCCGGTGACAGTGGAGGGCGACAGCAGTGTCCCGGCGATTGCGTATTGTGGGATAGTCAGCGTATACGAGAGAAGACTGAAGACAACGTCATATCGCCCCCAACGGTGAACGCAGAGGATCTATATCGGAATATGTTTGAAGAATTCGAAATGTCCTCCACTACGCCTTTGCTCGTCTGCACAACCTCCCAGCACCTAGCAGTGGGAGTAAGTGCTCTCACATGTACTTTGGCTCGATAGTGGGAGTGTCTCATCAATTGCGTGGAAAGCGACATGTCTACTTGAGGATGGATTGGCTGCCCTTCACCAAGTAGAGGCAACTACAGCCTGTCTGCCCCTCTCACCCATGCAATGGAACGTCGAACGACTATATCATCTTACTGTTTGGTTTCCTACATGGCATTAGGTCTAGTGAAAGACCTAGTCATTTCATGACACAAATGCTGACCTGCTGCAGCAGCGAGTTCACTCGTGCCGCCATTCGGAGGGAGACTGATCAAATTACAAGGTCGAATATCAATTGCTGGGTATACACTGGAACAGTTCAACATTCGACAGAGCAATGTCTTCTCATTGATGTTCTCCACAAGCACAGTGTAGTGTCTCAAGCCATGCCTCGCGCCTGCCGTACTACAGTCGTGGCAAGAGCGATGTCACGGACGATTATATACACCTCAGAATCGCGAATGTCCTTCTGCTTCTCAACATCAACATATTCCATTCGGGTATATCATCAACGCAATCATTCGTTCTCGCACAGTATATAAACTCAAGCCTACGATGGACCTCGACGCACTTGAAGCCTGGCTAGACCGTACAACGACGCCCGATCCAGTCCAACTGCCTGCCGCGTCGTATCTGTCGCAGGTAGCTGATTCGTCAGCGACACCATCTGTAACGGACGACTCTCCTCCGTCTCCTCTGGCATCTCACCGACACAACACCAGCAGATGTCATAGGGCCCACTGCGCCTGCGGTTCCAGAATATGTTCACGGATGACGAACACCAGACCTCGATATTCGCGCGTTCCTCCAGTCACGAGCATCAGAATCGGCTCTGGCCGCGCCCTTCAGCATAACTGCATCGACACTCGACAGTTATGTTTCTATTCGCCGGTCATGCGCAGGCGGCTCGAACAGCGGAATTAGCCAGTCGCTGTCGACCTCCCCGGCGAAGATCCATTAGCTTTCGACGCCGCATTCATGTGGATGGAGTTTGGATGCAGCCCTGGCAAATTGAAGCTTTTGAAGGCCCAGTCGATGCCCGATGAAGTACCTCTCGAGTTCCGTTTATGGTTCACTGCGAATCGTCTCGGTGGGCCGTGCTTGACCTTGCGCGACAAATGCATGGAGCATATCTATCAAGAGTATAAGGATAGGCGGCTGCAGCTCACGCCGGCGATGATCCTGTTTGTTCTGGACAACGGGACCCTGGTTGTGCCGCAGCTTCGACCTGTGTATAAGCCGACCCGGCCGCAGAGAGCCTCGCTCAATCATAATGCGCTGCCTCTTTTTATAGCTGCGTGCGTCGCTCGCGCAGATCACAGCACAGAGCCCGAGTGGGAGGGAGGAGTCAATTGGTCCGAACTTGTTCTGCGGTCGCCGACTTTCAGAGCGATTCTGGCGTACACCAACACGTTAACCATCCATCAGCGATTCGCTCTCTTGCGCGGGCTGGATCACTATTTGTGTAAGGCGGGTGATGTGGATCTATGAACCGCAGAGGGTGAAGAGGCAGCATAGACGGCGTGTCTACCATTCGCTACACGAAGAATCAATTCATCGCAAGACCTCTTCTCCGAACTCGTCTTGATAGTAATAGACGACTGGCTCGTACGTCTGATATTGACTCATCAAGCTGTCACCAAGCTGATACCCAGGCTTGCTGAAATAGCTCGTCGTTCGTCCCAGGAATATTGGATTTTCAGCAGGGTAGTCATCGTAGATAGATGACATGTCGGTCTGTGACACCGCACTGTATCCGTTGGGAGACCAAGTCGACGCAGCTTTGGTGTCGACACGCAAGGCTGTTCGAGGGGGTGACGGTACCTTGTCTGTTTGTATACTGACATCGGCGTAGATAGGCTTAGACTTTTGTCGAAGAGGCGATTCGTGGCATCCGCATGTGCATGTTGACGGCGTCGGCTTCGCGGCGTCTTTGATAGGAACAAGCAAGTATCTTTCCGGGACAGGGAAGTCTGATACTGACCGCGGAGCCGACATTTTCAGTCGTGGCCTCTCATCCTCGCCCTGCAAAGAAAGCGTCTGGGCGCGTTCTTCCGATATCGACTCCACGACCGGCATCTCAAAAGCTCTTGAACTCCGCTTCGAAGAATACGTCTGCGCATTCGACATCTTCGCATGTGCATCTGCATCCATCCCTTCCCACTGAGAGAGCATCGAAGCCTGATACCCCCTTGCCGTCTGCCCCTCAGCCAGTGGCTCACTCAACTCCGAAGCCATCGACGCCATCGAACTACTCCTCGAAAACGACAGACTCGGAGGCCTCGACGCCCGCCTCGAACTCCCTGCCGACGAGCGCTTACTCTCCAAGCCCTCGCCAGCAGAGATGCTCACACTCTCCGACCGCGTACTGACATCTGACAGCGGGCGCAAGAACGAGACTGTCCGCGCTCGTCGTAGCGCGGGCTTGTCGTCGTCTTCAACTACCTTCTTGACTTCAGGCTCCTTGTGCTCTAGTTTCCCGTTCTGGTCGGATGCGAAGTACTCTTCGCCGCGACCGAAGACGACTTGCAGAGTGGCGAAGTCGCGGGTCGAGGCGTCGGAGGGGTAGAGCCAGTCTTTGAGGGCGGGTGGGAGGTCGTAGCCATCTTGGTGGGATCAGTAAGTCATTGTGCTATGAGAGAGCGGTGTTGTGTTGAGTGATGGGGATGGGGCTGGTGTTGGTGGCAGTGGAAGTATTCTTCTACTACTTACCTTGTCTAAATTCACCTCCCCGTGTCTTCCAGCAGACGTAGTATCTTTCGAAGGCACCGAATGCGCAGACGAGTAGATCTGCTAAACTCTCGGGATCGTTGGGGTCTTCGGGAATTTCGCCTAGGCGTTTGTAGAGGCGGGTTGAGGAGTCCATGACATAGATTATCGATGTTTTCCTTCAATCCTAATAATAAAAAATAACAGTACAAAGTCCAAAAAACAACAAAGCCTTTGATTTGCGATTTAATTTCTTCTACTAAGTATTGTAGAATCTATCATCTAGCAGCATCCACGCATCTCAGCATCACAGGTATCATAACATCGTCCAACGAAAGACATGCCTCATCAACCTCCCCATCGCGTGATACTTCCGCAACATTCCCTCCTCCCAAGCTTGCACCAAACAACCCTGAAGCACCGCAGTCCCAGCACACCACCGCATAGTCGACCGATGGTGGATCGAGTTTCACACCTTGCTCGATAATGGTTAGAGGTCTGTCTGAAACACTACCCGGAGTTCTCCTCCGACGCACCGTATCGCACCGTATGGCACCGTATCGATAACGTTTAGATCGCATGCAGGACATTTGGCACTTTGGTGGTGATCGGGGCTGGAAGTGCAGATCCCCGGACTAGCGGGTGGAGGGAGGCGTTCGTGGGCTGTTCGAGAAGGGGGATTACGAATATGCGGTAGACTTAGGGGCAGTTCGCGCGCGTGTTTGGCCATTTTAGTTCGCTGGGCTGAGGGGATGAGCGGGATCTTCCACCTTTTTTTTATTCGCTTGGATTGGCTGGATGGGAGATGAGTGCGCCAATCAGCGAGGCACGGGATTTCGTCCGCTGCCCGTTGGACTTGCAATCGCGCGATGAATCAGAAACTTAGCTGGAGTAGTAAATGTACTATTCATGTATGTCTATGTATATACTCCTATGTATGTACGCTGCAGATCGCATCTACTTGTGCTCCTTGATGATCATCTCAGCTGCCTTTTCGGCAATGCCATACACGAGCGTCTGCAGATGAGCACTGGGCAGCAGAGGGATGATACTGGCATCTACAACCCTCAGGCCCTTGAGGCCATAGACCTTCAAGTCGGGGTTCACGACGCCGCCGTCTTTCTCGGGGAGGAGAGCGGCTGTGCCGATGGGGTGGTAGATGCTCAGGGTGTTGGCGAGGGCGTACTTCTTCCAGTCGTCGTCGGTCTGCACTGCGGTGCCGGGCTCGTACTCCTCGCTCCAGACGTCGCTCATGGGCTTGGAGGAGGCGATCTTGCGGAGGAATTTGGCGAGGTTGGTGGCGGCGAGGAGATCGTAGGGGTGCGAGAGGTAGTTGGGGTTGATGACGGGCTTGTCGTTGATGTTGCGCGAGCCAATGTGCACGTTGCCCTTGGAAAGAGGGTGCTGGACTACACCGATAAGTGCAAAGGTGCCGATGCCGAATTGTGGTGAGGTCGCAGCGGGGTAGCCCTTGAGACCAGTGTAGCCATCAGAGAAGATGACTTCGAGTTGGGGGACTGTTGCGCTCAAGGGAGTGGAGAGGTAGCTCTTCTTGACTTTGTCCACTGCAGAGGTCAAGCTCTTGTCACTCTCAACGAGGGATTGAAGGCTGGCGGCAGTTTCGTTGGAGACGACGGACCACGGGAAGTAAGAGTACCCACTAGCAGTGTAGTCGTAGAGGGAAACTTCACCAGCATTGTACTTGGCCAGCTCGGCCGCAGCACGTGTGGCGTTCTTCAGCACATCGAATGACGGGTACTCGGGCTTGAGTTGGAAAGAGGCCTGGATGCGGATGTGGTCCTGAAAGTTCTCCCCGACGGTGGGGAGGTCTTTGACGACAGTGATACCAAGGCTCTTCAGGAGCGTGGCATTACCGACACCAGACAGTTCGAGGAGACCAGGAGTCTGGAACGAACCAGCGGAGAGGATGACCTCCTTCTTTGCAGCGATGACAGTGCCATCCTCGAGAGTGACACCAGTGGCAGTCTTGCCGTTGAAGTTGACTTTTGCGACACGAGTGTCGACCTTGAGGACGAGGTTCTTCTTCGTGAGCTTGAGATACTCTGGCGAGTAAGAGCGGGTATAGTTGGGGTTCACATTGCCAGGCTGAGTGGACACGCCAATGTTGTCACCATTGAGCGACTCGTTGTTGGTACGAAGTCCCAGACCGTTCAGTGTGGGATACCATGTTGACTGGTGTTTCGGGAAGATGCGGTTGATCAGCGTGCGAATGGGACCGGATGTGCCAAATCCTTCGTCGCCGTATGCAGGTGAGGGCAAGAACGTTTCACACTTGAGCATAGCAGGATACAGGCTCTTCCAGTTCCATCCCTTGTTCCCGAGCTTCTCCCACGCGTCAAGTTCAGCCACAGTGGTACGGTCCCATGTCATCAAGTTGAGCGCTGAGCTGCCACCAAGTACCTTACCACGGTTCTGTGAGAAGACGCGGTTGTTGGCAGCAGGCTGAGCCACTGTCGTAAAGTTCCAGTCGTATTTTCCTCCGAGAGTGGAACCCTTACGCCCTGGGACAGTAATGCCAGGTTCCTGACGGCCATCGGGGCCCGCTTCAATTACAAGAACGTTGGAGTTTGGAAGCCCAACGCTAATGCGAGAAGCGACTGCAAGGCCGGCTGTACCTCCTCCTACAACGATCTGCAGTAGTCGTCAGAAGATACATCCCACTTCGGTTGCTGTACCGAAACCTTATGCGCACCAACTTACGAAGTCATATGAGTTGGATTCGCGCTTCACCGCAGTGGCACTGGCGGGTGCCAGCAGATTGGACGCAGCGAGAGTAAGAGCCCAGAACTTCATCTTGTTGACGGCTGAAACGCGGTGTCAGATGCAAGGAACCTGCAGGAGGATGGGAAAGAAAAGCGGAATGGAGCTCACCGGCCTGGTATTCGTATGGGAAGCTCAACGAAATTTGCCCCTGGGAGTATCCGGGCTAGTGAGCATGCGGTATCTGATTTGTTAATTGTGGGCGCGGGTGAGGTGATGTTATGCCATTATGCGGACGATTTGCCTAATGAGACGCAACAGCGCCTCTTCTGAATCATGTCCATTACCCCGAGCCCGCACGGGGCGGTGCGGCTCGTGTCTACCCTGCCCAGGTCTAATCAAGCCTCTGACAGAGACCAAAGAGCAGAGGATCTGATCGCCGTAGCATTGATTGCCATCAGGATGGTTTTCGCGGAGTAGAACGCCTGTGGGAAGGAAGGATTGCATCGTAGATTTACCGGTACAACAGCCTGGGACGATCCTCTACGGCCTACATGTCCCGGGGATCTGGTTCCTCTGTGCGTAGCGTCGCAATGATAGGGCCGCAAAACCTTATCGCAAGAGGAACAGGCACCCTACCGTCGGCATATCTGCGGGCCAAGCGACGCTATCGGATGCGCGTGTCCGTAGCTCAAACACGACTCGGTTGTCGACTCCAGATTCTACTGCGGAAGCGTGCCCCCCGCCGTCTAAGTGGAGCATCCACCAAACTGTATTGCGGCCCAAGCCTTCCAAGCCTTCGATGCGAAGGTTCATGACTCTGCTGCGCACCCTGAGCACATTGAGTTGAGCCTGCATCTCGAGCGCCATTAGGGGAAGATTTGAGAGCACCCCTACCGCGGACACGGGACGTACGAACATGGTCTGCGTCCCCAATGCAGGGTACCAGGATTCTTATACGTGATCGGTCCGATCTATTCCCCCACAAGGAGCACTCGTCCGGCTTGTTGAAGGTCAGACGGATCATCCGCCTGGGCTGCGCTCGCTTGACGTCCACGGTTCCATTACGGTTCGATCTGATGGGGCATTACTCGGTGCTTCCACCACACGTCTTCGGTGCTTTTTCACCCATTATTGTCGATTTGTTTCCTTATATGACCAGAGCCCTATGAACTGACCCCAGAATCCATACCTCGAATCATTTTTTGCTCATGGCAGGCGTCCAACCTCCAAACCCACTTCCCCCGGACGAGTCGATGGGCGGGGTGCTGCTCGTCCTCACGTGTGTCTTGACGTCTTTCACAATCGCAACTACGGGGTTGAGGTTATGGGCGAGGTACCAGCGTAAGGCTCTTGGCTGGGTTCGTGCATTGCATACACTGAAGGATTCGAGCTCGTGCTGATGTTTCCAGGATGATTACGCAATCACAGTCTGTTGCATACTCGCCATTGTGCGAACTGGAATACAGATCGAGTCTGTCAAGAGGGGGAATGGACGCCATCGTTGGTACCTGAGTGTTCAAGACTACGAATATGTCAACTTCTTGACATGGATGACGCAAATCTTCCTTTTCACAAACATCGGCTTGCTGAAATGCAGTATCTGCTTGTTGATTCTGCGAATCAAGAATGAGACGATTCTGCGTCGTTGCTTATATGTTATGATGGCGGGCTTGGTGATCACGAACCTGGAGCCTATCATCGTTCTTCTTGCGCAATGCCGGCCAATCAAGAAGTCCTGGAGAACTCTCCCGTACGGAAAGTGCTGGCCTACACAAGTCAGGATCTACTCCATCTACGTTCAAGTCGGTAAGTCACTAAACACGTACAAGGTACTCTAATTCACGTACTCATTTTCAACCAGCGTACTCCGTCGTGACAGACTTCATCTGCGCACTCCTCCCCATCGCCGTCCTCTGGAAAGTGAAAATAACCCTCAAGACCAAAATCGGCGTCTGCTTCCTCATGTCCCTCGGCCTCATCGCCACCATCGTCGCCGTCATCCGCGCGTCCTCCCTCGGCATCAAAACCGCCGACCTCTCCTACGACTACTGCATCGCCGCCATCTGGGCCAACACCGAGCTGCACCTAGGTATCATCGCCACCAACCTCGCTCTCAGCCGCATGATCTGGGGCTACTTCATCGGCAAGACATCCACTTCGACTTCGAACTCGCACACACCACGATACGGAACAGGAAGCCATCTCAGCAGGGGCACACGGAATGGGTATCAGAAGAGTGTAGATAGGAGTCCGTACGCGGGCAAGGATGGGCTGGATACGAGGATCAGTGTGGATAATGTGAGCCAGACGAGTCAGATCCCATTAGATCCGATCATCAAACGGACGACGAGCGTGCATATATCGTATAATGATGTAGAGGGGGGCCTGAAGGCGAAAGACTCGGACGACACGCTGCCACAGTATCATTCGGATGCGAGGCGGGGGAGCGGCAGGCCTGGCGTATAGAAGCTGTCAAGAAGAAAAGTTAAAGTAATAATGATATCAACGACCATTAATCGCTATCGCCCTATGTTCGTCTACTCGACATATCTTGACTAACTAACTCATCTATCTCTCTAAACAGCGCAGACGTCGTTTTCCTACCTACCGTCGATCTCCCACTCACCTGGTTGGGACTCTGCATCCCCACCGATCGTCCTGATCGCCCTCGTTCCCCAGACCCACTCACCCGCGAGGTCATGGCCCTGTTGCCCTGCCCCGACGTCATGGTTGAGGCCAGCGATGTCCGCGACGCGGTGTTGTTCGAATGAGGCTGCGCTGGTGTTCGCGGGGAGTTGGCGGCGATACTTCGCTGTTGTGCAGGAGCGAGTGGTGAGCCGGTTCGATCAACTGCCGTGCCGCGTCTTTGTAACGGGGGTCTGGGACTCTGATTCTGATTCGATGCTTGTGACGAACTCCGTGAGGGAGGAGGGCGTGGAATAGGAGTAGTCCGTGTCCCGCTGGGCCGCAGTGATGGTTCGCGAGTACCTGTTCGCTTCTGCACTTCAGTGCCGAAGACGGCTGGATCTCTGGGGTCTGTCAGGGCGCGCTGGCGAGGAGGCGTTCTGGGCCGGGGAATACGATCGCTAGATGTGGATTGCGGTGTCGTTTGTGTATCTGCTCGCCGTAGTGGCGGCAGTTTTTTCGGCTTCGATGCTGCGGAAGTTGCCAGAGGAGCTGGCATAGGCGAGATTGAGGATGGCGAGAGAGAACTGGACTTGAATTCTTCTTCCAGCTCTTGGCTATCGCGAGAGTATTCCGAACCTGAATCTCCGTTGCTACTCGCTCGTGATATTCTTCTTACATTGTGAGGTCGTGCCTCGTCTTTCTGTTTCTGACCAGCAGCCATTGCCTCAAATTTCTGAGCTTGAGCTAATGCTCGAGATCCGCTACTTCGATTCAATTTTGGTGTTGTTCGTCTTTCCCTAGTCGATCTGGATCGCGATGAGGGCGGTGATACTGAGCGGTCTGGAGCTGTTTTTGATGGAGGCGTAGTTTCGTTCCTTCGCATAAGTGCTGGATCTGTAGGCTGACTGGCCAAATTCGACACTGGGGGTGATGAATCTGCTTTATCTGTTTTCTTCTCTTTCTCTGTGGATGAGACAGCAGACTCCTCGTTCCCTGTGACATTGACCTTGGGCTCTGGAGTAGCTTGCCTTTCCGTGGTTGAATACGCCGGCGGGGGAGTCATTGGCCTCTCAAAGACCGAACCCTCCAACGTGGGTGGTGGATTCTCAAATATCGATTTTGGTATCCTAAACGGCCTCGGCTTCTCTGACTCTTCTTGAGCCTCTTGCGATCCCTCCTGAACCTCCTGCTCCTGCTTCGACTCACTCACCACCCCAGGCTTCTCCACCAACGCCTCCGGCGCAAGAGGCTCGTCAACCGGCGCGTCTTCTCCAGCATCAACCTTCCTCTTCGTCGTCTGATCCTGTATCCTCTCCCCCTTCTCCTTGGTAAATCTCTTCTCCTTCCTACTCAGCTCAACCTCCAACACCCTCGTGCCCGGCGGCACTTTCGACCGCAGGCCATCGTCGCTGACATCGAAGTACAATGCCCACAGTCCAGCAGCTTCTTCTACCGCGCACCAGCCTTCCCAGCCATCGAACGTCATGCGACGATCTTGACGTGTGCAGTCAAATGGGCCGGTGAGATTCGGTTGCGCATCAACCCTGACACCATATTTAGCTTCATGGGTTTCTTTGTCAATGTACACCCAGTTCATTATAGGCGCTACATCCGTGATCGTCGTAACCAATCCCTCGTATTTCGAGTCGGGATACGGTAGATAATACCCAGCATACGGATGTCCAAGCGGCTCGCCGTCTTCAGTGCCTGTATCGATCCATAGCTTTCCGTTCCGGAGGACAACGGGACGGCCATTGATTTCGCGACTTCGCTGAGAAGATTTGACGCACGTGGCGATGAGGTTGCAGCGGCGTGCGCGATGCTCTTCGCGCTTCTCTTGGGATTGGGATTGGCGGATTGCTTCTTGCGAGCCGAGGAGGCCTGGGGCGGCGATTATGGCTACTAGCATGGAGAGAACCATGGTGTATGTGTAGGGTGATGGGTTTGGGATGTATGTTCCCAGGCAAGCAGGTAGGGCGCTGAAAGGGCGATTCAAGGTGATAGTTCGAAATGACGGCAACCAGGAGTGCCGAATCATGTTCTAGAAAGCGAGATACGATGAAGCCGACTCATCCTCGGAAAGCCAATGTTGCTCTGTAGAAGCATTGTGTTGTATTTTCGAGCAGCGTCGAACGCCATGTCGGTCGACAACTCTGCTCGAGAGCTTGCTTCATCAACTGTTACAGAACGCCACATGTTTGCCCAACAATCCTCGTCAAGTGCCGCAATGTTTCACAGAATAGTCGTTCGATCATAATGCTACTTTGCAATTCTGGTGGCGTGATGCTGGCTCGATTACCTCCTTGAGACTACCCAAGCCCCCCTGCCCGTTTCACCTTCACGTGCAACGGACCATTCGCATAACCGAGTTCACTGAGTGGGTCAGGGCCCTTATGGCAACGGCGATCCTATCGCCTCGCGTATGTCTTTGCGAATAGGTTCGTTCGAGTATCGAATGATGTTGTGATGGTCCAGACCGAAAGAGGTGCCACGGGTACAGTTTCGGGCAAATGCTGGCAATTAGGGGTATCGATGTTGAGAGCAGACAGCTGTGAATAATCGATTTGCTTCGTACTTAAGGCAGACATGCGGCATCATCTGGAAGGACAGAACAGTTGATCTGCCTCTCATCAGTACTACAACTTTCCTTTCGTGAATACCCACTAATACTTTACTCTTTCGCTCTTCGACCGATTGATTCTGTCGCTTCAAAACTACAACCGACTTTCGTCAAACCACTTCACATCAAATCGACATGGCTACTCTGTAAGTCTGCATGCATTGTATTCGACTGGCCATCACTGACCATTTGTAGCGAGTCCACCATGCGCCCTACCAACTACAACTCCGACACCGACAGTGATGGTCAAGCATCTGGCGGTCGCAAGATCTCGAGCAAGGTCGGACCAGTTCCCACGTCAGCAGGTCTTAGCCGGCCGGCGGGCAACATCATCAGGTAAGGCCCCGGTACAAAGTGTGAACGGTCTTTTAAAGTGAATGCAACAAAGACACCCCACGAGGCATTTCATACGTACACTCCTTGTCTCCTTAGATACGAAGCTAACAAAGAATAGTATGTTCAACCTTCTCAGGCTAAGCATCATGTCTATACTTTGAGGACTTGCACTAACTTTGTACCCCCTTTAGAAGGAGCGGTGGACGACAAGGGCAACCTCAAGGACGCAGCACTTCTACTCGGCATCAAGTTGGACCTGGAGGCAGAGATTCACTTGACGGCACGGATTCGGGGAGACATTACGATTGGATTGTATTGATTGAATTATACAAGGATAGGACAAGGTTTGACAGATTCGCAGCGGCCACGTGCGCAGATTGCGGACAGGTCGCTGCTTGCGGTCATGGCGGCGGTAGCGAAAGCCAGTGGGAATGAGTATCAGGTTGAGACCTGTTGACCCAGGTGGTCAAGCAGGGTAGACGGCTCGGTACATGATGTACAGGTAGCGAATGACAATATCATCTTCTGTCAAACATATTGCAGTCCGGATATCATTCGACTTACGGTGAATCTATGCACACAGGTCAGTACTGGGAAGACCAACGTGTGAGAAATGGTTGTGAAGTCGAGGAAGCAATCAGACTCTTGCCCTGTCACAGGCAGTTATCACCATAGCCGTAGCTCGGTAGACCGTCGTGATAAATTGAATGTTCATCTTTTAAAAGGGTGCAGGAAGGAGTGAGGAGTTAAACTTACCTACAGTGCACTGCATCATGCTCAAGCTATACTTACAAACCTGCGCCGCTGGTCAGCCAGCGCTCTACGTCTGTGTAGTTGTGTTCATGAAGCAATGGACATGCAGATCAGTCATGACAGTTCTCGTCTTTGCCGAAGCTTGGACATATGCTTGTCTTTGTATTGTCGATTCATCATTGCAAGACAGAAGGGTATAGCGAGCGCATATGCATACCATAATGGGAACAGAAAGGCACTGAAGGGATGGTTAGCTGGGTCTTGATGAGTGACATGTAACCATGAGAGGTATAAGGATGGATCAGAAAGGCATGAATGGATATTTTAAATGAAGTCTTCAAAGGGCAAACCCGTCAGACTCGTCATCTGAAGTCGCATCATCTCCAGGGTGGGGAAAGGGAGGGTCAGACTTACTCATAATGTGTGACATATGCCTCAACCATAACTGGCGTTGGTCAGCAAGGATCCCACGAAACCATGTTCAGAAGACCCAAGCAGTGCACGAGTATCAGTCGGCGAGGTTTCTGAGGCCTGCCATGATAGGCGTGTCCGTCAAGAATTGTCGGAGCCCAGTGCCGTTTCATCATTGTACGTGCGAGCGTGCTCGGTGGAGGTGGATAGAGCGTACCAGTAGCTGTAGTTGAGTTTAGACGATCCACGCGACAAGACCTGCGCAACGCCAATGATTAGCTTGGGCTGAGAAGCGCGAAACATCAAGGAGTGTGTAGAAGGTTGGTATCAGAAACAGCCATTGTTTATCGCCATAGACCGAAGTCTCGGTCGGTAATTTCCAGCGTGCCGTAGCACAACAGATCATCATTGGAAGGAGTGTGCGGGTTGGAGTGAACGTACTAGTTGACGGGGATTCGTCGATAGGTGTGGCATCTGGATGCCGACACTACACGATCATCGCGATGCGACGGGACTTATAGGCCCTGTTGCAAAAATCTGCATACTGTGCGCGGTCAGCGAGCGATCCTCTCATGTGACAAGCGCGTGAAATTGGAGACCAGGCGTCGCGTTCAGACTGACGTGCAAGCAGGAGTTTCATTCCTCGGAAGGTCAAAGACTCTAGTTTGAAAAATGGCTTTGTGTATCATCATGAAAGTGTGGGTGTGATGCGAATGTAACATACCTTTGAAGTTTGCAGACGTGGCAGAAGCTGCCTTCATGTGTGATGCATTAGTTAGAATCAAGCCTGCGCGACATATGCGACTGGTGGCACGCGGAATAGGAGTGCGAAGCTGTAGGTGGTAGAAGTAATGGTGCTCTGTTGCGTCAAGAAAAGTTGAGCTTGAACGGAGCTTGGACTGAGTTTTTCCGAGCCGCTAGCGTTGGCGTGGTCCCACTGTACACGTGATCGATTGAAGTCTCCGTGACCGTGGGTGGATCTTGAGTTGCAAAACGTTCGCCTGTCAAAGTACACACTGATACTTCGAACAGTGTGGGAGATGCGGTGTAACACGGTGAAGTCATTGAGAGATATGGTTGATTATTACGCAGCCTTGACACCGCATTATCTTAAATCTTGCTAAATTGCATACGTGCTGCATCGAATCGTCTATCGATGTCGAGGAGACACTGCCGCCAATTGGCTGTGCGAATGCGCTCACTGCTACGGCTCTTGCCATCGACGTCTGCTGTTGATCCGCTCCGGCTGCTGCCATTTGCAGTTTACCGTGACTTCGACGCCCTGACGCCTGTTCATGGCCATGAATCATCTATCATGACTTCGTGTTCGACTATTTCTTGTCGCAGACTATCCAAGGTAAGAGATTCCAAGAATATAGTGGTCTTCATCTCATTGTCTCGTCATGGCCATCCCGTGGTCTAATTGTGATTGATGGAGTCTTTGCTGATTGATAGGGTCGCATTGTTTCGCCCCTCGATCAACCGGTGCCTTATGAAGCAAATATGCGAACGTTGAGATCCACACATCCGGTTGCAATGACGCATCTGATGCCGGCTTTCGCGGCGTCCTCTTCTTTCTTCTTGTTTACACCGTTCGTGGCCGCACCATTTGCTGCATCTCCGTTGACAGGGACGTCCTTGACGACATTTGGAGCCCATCGCATGCAGCTGACGAAGTGGCTGTGGGCATCTGTGACGACCTTGACACACCGACCCTCCTGCGTGAGATCCCAGCAGCGAATCGTTTTGTCGTCGCTAGCTGAAAAGAGGTACTTGCCGCCTGGGTGGAATATCAAGGAGCGTACCCAGTTGTCGTGCCCGGCTAGTGTTTTGATCAATGTACCTCGCCCATCCCAGATCTTGATAGTCTTATCTCTCGATCCAGTAGCGACAAACTCTGCAGAGCTGCTGAGTGGCGGAGGCTTCTTCAGGCCAGCTAGTGCTGCGAGGTTTGCGTAAGAGACGGGTGGCGCGATGGTCACACATTCGATAACATGCTCATGGCCAAGGAAGGTACACTTGGGTTCGCCTGAGCTGGCATCCCACAGCCGGGCAGTCTGGTCGTTTCCGGCCGACAATAGCCATCGTCCGTCGAAGCTCGGAGCTACGTCTCGCACCCAATCTGCGTGTCCTCGTATCGTCTTGACGCAGTAACCGGTTGTGACATCCCATATTCGCAGCGTCTTGTCGCGCGATGCGGAGACTAATAGGTTGCCAGAAGACGGGGAGCCAGCTGCTCCGCTAGGAACAAATCGAATGGCCGAGACGGAATGGTCGTGTCCGGGCAATGTCCGGATGTTCTTGTACTCGTCTGACGGGTCCCACAGCTTGATAGTCAAGTCACTCGAGCATGACGCTAGCAGTGTGCCGCCCCGTGGGCCACCAAAGTCGACGTCAAGCACGCCTTTGGTGTGGCCCTTGACAGTGCGTTCCAACTCGCCCAGCTCCCAGTCCCATATCTTGATCGTAGTGTCTTCCGAGCCGGATGCAAGCGAGGAGAAAACAGGGTGGAATGCGACGCAGGTGATGGGAGAGCGGTGGGACTGGAGTGTGTGTCGTGCCGGGGCTCGTGGCAGCCAGCTAGAGGGATCCTGGTTCTTGCGGAGGAGAGACGTGGGTGTCGTCGAGTCGAGCTCACTTTGGAGGCTCTGATTGCGCTGTTCGAGTTCCAAGACCTGCGAGCATGAGCCACGATACTGCGCATACCGCGTGAAGTCAAATTACCTTCTTCTGTAACCGGACTACACTCGTCCACTTCTTCTCCAGCAGCCCCTCGTACTTTTTCCTTGTGGCATCGTCGAATGTGGCAGGAATGTTCGCTTCCTCGCGAAACGCTGCGGCTGTTTTAGGTGCATTCAAGACACCCAGATATGCGATTATGGCCTTGTTACTGTCGCTCGGTCAGTGTCGTCTCCACAAACACTGTCCCGCCATGTCTCACAGTTCTTCCCCCTGGCGGTCTGTCAGGATGGCGCTCATGGCGGCGATGACTGGCTCATAGACGAGCACCACGTGTAACGACCATGCACAGTGCGGGCTCTCGTGGGTGGGTTGTGGTTTTAGTGGGATGCGGGGGACTTGCGGTGTGCGTGCTGGCGGGCGAAGAGGCTTCGGCGGGGTGTTGTGACGTGCAGAGCGTGAGGCAGAGGTGAGAGAGACGGCGGTAGGAGTGGCAGAGTAGCAATTGGCATGCGCGGGGATTGTTTGCGGCGAGATGGGATTTTGGTTCACCTGTCGAGCGCCCAGGGTCTGCTTGCAGCCCGCCGAATGATGTTGCGTCGCTGCGGGAACGCGCCTGACCAACACACCAAAATACATGCCCAACTTTGACGTCGACGCCCACGCCCACGCTCCTCACCACTCGTACACTACACACCGCACACCACATTTGCGATAATAATACACTCACGTCCGCAAACAAAGAGCTGCATGCTCTTGCCCCATCGGTACGTCGTCCGGCCACGCCTGCTTAGCTCGTGCACTACTGTTCCGAGTGCACATCGCAGCGCACTCTGTTGGCTGCGCAAACCCTCCTCCACGGTTTCGAGATACTGGACAATTAAACAAAGAGCCGAGCAAAGGCGCCCGAAATATTGCGGCTGACCCTCTTGCAGCTTCCTCCTCCACAACAATACCCCGCAACCCAACCGCGGATACCTCATCACAACATGGCCGACCAAGAAGAAGACTTCAGCTCCTTGCCGCTCCCGGACCGCTTTACCCACAAGAACTGGAAGGTACGGAAGGAGGCATATGAAGCTGCCGCCAAAGAGTTTGGCCTCGCCGCGAGCGAGTCGGAGCCCATTGTCCGCCAGTTTGTAAACGACGCAAGCATATGGAAGGGCGTGGTAGGCGACTCCAACGTCGCAGCACAACAAGAAGGACTAGGAGCGCTGTGTGCGTTCCTTGAAATTTCCGGTCAAAGCGGCTGCACACGGTGAGCATCTCCAGGATACAAAGCTCTCGTCGAGCTGTTTACTGATTCTCAAATTCAGAACACGGCAAATCACCATTGCAACCATCGCTGAAAAGGGCTTGCCATCAACGCGACCGGCAGCGAAGCAAAAGGCCCTCGAAGCACTCATGCTTTACATCGAAACCGACAAGCCTGACCCGGTCATCGAGGAGCTTCTGCCCATCCTGTCACATAAACAGCCTAAAGTTATTGCCGCAACACTGGACGCGCTGACACAAATATACCATGCATACGGATGCAAGACGATCGAGCCCAAGTCCGTGCTCAAGGCATTGCCCAAGGTCTACGGTCATGCGGATAAGAATGTTCGAGCAAAGGCGCAGGAGTTGACAGTGGAGTTCTACCGCTGGCTCAAGGACGCCATGAAGCCCCTCTTCTGGAACGATTTGAAGCCGGTACAACAGACTGATCTAGACAAGCTGTTTGAGAAGGTCAAGGACGAGCCACCACCGAAGCAGGAAAGACTTCTCCGATCACAGCAAGCCGCAAAGGAGGCTGCCGCCGCAGCGCCTGGAGGTGGCGAGGATGAAGAGGAGGAGGAGGAGGATGCAGCTATCGATCTCGAACCCGAATTCGAAGCCGTGGATGTTTTCTCAAGCATTCCGAAAGACTACAACGAGCGTCTCGGGTCATCGAAGTGGAAGGACCGAAAAGAGGTGCTTGATGAGGTTCAAAAGGCATTGAATCACCCCGCGATCGCCGAAGGGCCATTTGATGACCTTATTCGTGGGTTTGCAAAGAGCATGAAGGACGCCAATATTGCCGTTGTTTCGACTGCAGCCAACTGTGTGGAGCTACTTGCCAAGGGCTTGAAGAAGAGTTTTGCCAGATACCGTAAGGATATAATGGCGCCTATGATGGAACGATTGAAGGAGAAGAAGCAGTCGGTCACAGATGCCATTGGAGGTGCACTCGATGCCGTTTTCGCGTCCACAAGTTTTCAGGAATGCCTCGACGAAGTCCTGGAGTTCTTGAAACACAAAAATCCGCAGGTCAAGCTGGAGTCCACTCGCTTCCTCATTCGATGTCTGAAGACTACGCGCGACGCTCCAAACCCGGAACAGGCCAAGACAATCGCAGAGGCCTCCACGAAGTTGTTGACCGAGTCACAAGAGGTGCAGCGCTCAGCCGGTGCTGAAGTGCTCGGTACGCTATGGAAAATCATGGGGGACCGCATTATGAATGCCCACCTCGATGGTTTAGATGAAATTCGCAAGACCAAGATCAAGGAGTACTTCGATTCGGCCGAAGTCAAGGCCAAGTACAAACCCAAAGCTGTGGCTCCACCTAAACCTGCGGCAGCTCCTGCTGCTACAAAGAAGCCAGCATTTGGTAAACGACCACCTCCAGGTGGCGCGAAGAAGCCCGCTCCGGTGGCCAAGGCTGCACCCCCACCGCCAGCAGAGGAACCCACCGCACCGCTGGCTCCTAAGCCCACTGCCAGGCCCGCAGCTTCTAAGCTAGGTGGTCCCAAGAGCGGTATTGGTGGACCATCGAGATTGGGTGGGCTGAAGAAGCCTGGCACAGGCATGTCCGCGCCCTCGCCAGCACGGCCAGTGGCCTCCCCTCCCCCGGAAGAGTTCGAAGCACCGCCTCAGCCAAAATTCGGAGCTGGACGAGGTCTGGCAGGACGGCCATTGGGCAAACCGGCCGCTGAGCCTGTCGCAGCTGCACCAGTTGCACAGGCACCTAGCGGATTGAGCTTGGTCGAGCGAGCAGAATTGGAAGAGCTCCGCGCTGAAGTCGAGCGCGTCCGCCGCCAAAATGAGGATCTCCGCAGCGAGCGAACGAAGCTCACATCCCAGATTCATGAACTCCAGAACCAGAATGCTCAATTAATTGAGGATCACACCCGGGATGTACTTTCAATCAAGGCCAAGGAGACACAGCTCGTTCGCGCACGTTCCGACTACGAAGCTGCAGAGCAAACGGTGCAGAACCAGCGCCGAGAAGTTGACCGCCTCAAGAGGGAGCTCAGCCGCCAGGTCCGAGCTACTTCGCCTCCACCCACCGAACTTGGCGAACAGATCTATAACGACAACACTAACGGTGCTCGGCTTGGCGACTCCGGCTACGGTAGCCACGGAATGTACGGCAGGAGAGAGAGGAGCTTTGCTAGTGGACCTGGAAGTCCCGGTGGTGACGGTAAGGAAAACTACGATTCCCTGTCTCGTCCGGGCAGCAACTTGAGTGGAAAGCTGAGTCCACTGCGAGCAGATGCGTCTGCGAAATCATCATTATCATCACGCGGTGGAGGTCGAATCAGCCCTCCCGCGAATAGTCTCAGTCGAGCTGGGAGCTCACAAGGAGCATCTGGCGCAGAGAGCTGGAAGCGTGCTGCCGAAGTCACACAAAATCTGAAGCAAAGGATCGAGATGATGAAGGTGAGTCGACGAGTCCCGATTTTCGATTACTAGAACTAACAATATGCAGGCGAAGCAGGGCATAGGAAGGACTCCACAGTAAGCTGTGACTGGACGGGCTTTCGCTTCGTGCGCTCCGTGTAGGAAACTGCAGGCGCCCCTGCTCATCAACGCGCATATTTATTGCATTGGCGTTTAGCATCGTATGACGGGAGCTTGATTGACGCTCTGCATGAGTTCCCGTTGTAAGCATTTAGCGGCGTTCGGCGTCACCGGGTGATTTGAGCTGTGATGGGATTCTGGCAGCGCACATGTGCAGAACATGCAACCAGATGCATGATTGTACTTTGCATGTGGCATGCGGTAGAAGGCAGGATGTGCCTGAGAAAGGCAGAATGACGCGGTTTTCACAAGATATCCCCTGGCGCTTGTCTGCTTTGAACATTAGACTTGTACAGTAATTATCCTGTTCACGTTTCCAGCCGTTTGGTTCGCACACCTTGTGCAGATGCCAGTCAGGTCAATACGCGCACTGAGTGGCCCGATGCACCACGCCGCACAGGGCTCAAAGGTGCGTGTACTTGGCGCAGCTGCGTCCTGGCCTGCGCGGGGAATTGAGAACTACATTTGGACAGCTACATAATGAATTGAGACGTCGCTGTTGTTCTTGGTCGCTTTTGTTGGACTTCACCACCCCAAGACTTGGATCAAAGCCTGGCCTGTTTGTTCATTGATTGTATGCGCGACCCGAGCTGCGGCAACCAATCTTCAGCCTTGTCGCCCAACCCCCATCGAACTCATGTAAAACTGGTCATGCTGATTGAACATGGACGCCGGATTGTCTCCACGCATGCAGAGAGCAGTTGAAGAATTCGCGACTCGAGCTTCAAAGCACTCCATACGCGAGAGGGAGGATACCATCGACCTCTCCACCGCGCAGAACGAAACCCTCCGCCCTGAACTTGTCGAATTCTTCAAAAGCATAATCGAAGATAAAGCTGGTGGTAACGTATGCCTTGTTCCAACTTCACCCTTACCTCTTCCCTTTCTCACACTACCTTTTCCGCACCCTAGGTAGCTAGCGAGACTAAGTTAGACGTGGACCCGGCCGCTGATCAACAATGGCTGCGAACAGGTGTTCGCCCTACCCGCGACGAACGGCGGGGATCCCGCATGTCGTTCTGCGCTCGCGACGTTTTTCAACAGCTATTTTGAGCCGATTCATGCCGTGAGGCCCGAGCATGTGGTTTTGACGGCGGGGGCGAGCGATGCGATTGAGAGTGTGGTGCATGCGGTGTGTGGGGAGGGGGAGGGGGTGATGGTTCCGGGGCCGATGTGGCGTGAGTAGACATTCATTTCTTATTGCTGAATTTCTTATGACTTTGCGTTGGGGAAAGGAAGAGGTGGGATATGAGAGAGATATATATATCCAAGGATAGCATGGTGGGCTTTTTGGACGGCTTGAGGAAGTACAGTTCACGGTACCAAACGGCTACTGATGAGATGAACAGCTGGCTTCCCCCCCCTCCTCAAAACCCGAACAAACATCACCATCATCACCGCATCGCCCCCCACCTACGATAACTGGGACAACTACCTCGCCGCCTCCCTCCAAGCCGTCTACGACTTCTCAGACCAAAAGTCCCGCATCAAAGCCGTGCTGCTGTGTAACCCGCACAACCCCCTCGGACGATGTTATCCGAAAAAAGTGCTGCTTGAGGTCATGGAGTTTTGCCAGGAGCACGGGTTGCATCTTATCGTTGATGAGATTTATGCGTTGATGGATTTGAATTTGAGTGATGGGGGAGAAGGGAGGGGAGGGAAGGCAAAGTTTGTCTCGGCGCTGTCGTTGACGGAGCCGCTTGTGCCGGAGGGGGCGGTGAAGATTGATCCGAGTAGGGTGCATGTGGTGTGGAGTGCGAGTAAATTGTTTGGGATGAGTGGGTTTCGGGTTGTGAGTTTTGATTTTCTGTTTTGCCTCCTTCTCCCATTTCATTCCATATCATCACCTCACTCCTCGATGCCGAGCCGCGAGCTGTCTCCCTTCTCAACTCAAACCAAAACCCCTCTTCCATGCGTCGATGCTGATAATGATCATACAGGGCTGCATAATCTCCCAACAAAACCCCCCCCTAACC